>JABUQX010105630.1:10000-15000 GCA_015478945.1 Trachelipus rathkii
TTTACCATATTCCATGCAAAATGTGTAATAAAACATACATAGGAGAGACTAATGACATGACAAGAAGGAAATATCAACATAGTTTGGATCTGAGAAATGATTGCATCAATTCATCACTTTCTAACCATCGCAGAGCTTTAAACCACACCATCAATATAAATGCAACAAATCCCATCAGATACATTAACAACATTACCAACCGTAAAATAATGGAATCTTTTTTGCATACATAACTCCCATAATTACAAGAAGCACCCCTGGGAAATAAATATAGATTCTATACATAATTAATATTTAAAATCATCCCAATATTCAACAAATCGCTTAAAAAACAATAACTTATCAACTGGAACAAGCCCTCAGCAACAACAGGTATCTTGTTTAAGATGTCACTCTGTCATCATTTGCGAAGAGGTCTAATTGGAAGACGAAAGCTTTAGCAAAAAATTTAATCCATTCTTCGCTTAGAGCTTATTAATGTTGCAATTCTATTGAAGTTTTCATGTAAAGTGTTAACATTAATACCAAGGGTTTCTTAACTGAATAAATATTGTACGACTACCTAGGTAGAATTATTTAATTATATATTATATATATATATATATATATATATATATAATATATATATAATAGTAATATATATATATTTATGTATATATAATATATATAAATATGAAATATATTAATATGATATTAATATATATATATATATATATAATATAGTATATATATATATATATATATATATAATATAAATATTAAATTTTATTATTTAACAATAGTATATATTATATTATATATAATATATAGATATATATATATATATATATATAGATATTATATATATATATATATATATTTATTTATATATATATATATATTATGTATATTATATATATATATAGATATATTATATATATATATATATATATTATAATATATCATATATTATAATATATAATATTATAATATATATATATATAATATATATATTATATATATATATATTATATATATATATATAGACTAATGATATATATATATATTTAATTATATATATATATATATATAAGTAAATAAGTAATATATATATATATATATATATATATAATATTACTGTTGTATGTGTGTGTAATTATAGTATCTTTCTATACGAATAAGAGTGCTAAGAAAGAGCGATTCTGCTCCAGACGTTCATTTACAAAACGCCAAAATCAAACGTAAAAATGTGATGCATTAGAGGTTTAGAAAATCCTCACGGGACGCTTGAAATAATGTCGTCAAATCGAGGTTGCATCTTAAGTTCTACTCTCGACTTTAGCAATATTTTATCTGTCTTTTGTGGACGTATATCTGTGGGGGTCTAATATATATATAATAGTATATATATATTATATATAATATATATAATATATTATTATATAAATATATATAGATATATATACAACTCTTATTGTGGCTAAAGATATTTATATAATTTATTTATATTATATTTTAAATAATATTATATTTTATTTATTTATTTACTATTCATTTTTTGATCCTCTGGACTATTTACCTTTTAAATAAGGAATGAAATAGCCATTCATTTTTGTGAAAGGAATCAAATATAAAAATACTTTTACATTTAACTCAAAGTTTGGTTTGCTTTTATAGCTTATTCTGAATTACACAAAGGAATATAATATATATAAGGTCAATATATAATTAGTTTTTACTGCCTGAGGAATGACAACAATTATCCTTATGTTTGTAATAAAGATCCGACGTTTCTAAATAAAGAAATAAAATGAAAACACAAATAAATTGCTCATAACTCGTAGCTTAGTAAATTTAAAGATGGTTAAATTATAGTTAGGATTCAGTCTAAATATGTTCGTAAATCTTAGTCTAAATATTAATTATTTAATATAATATATATATATATGGTTCATGGTTATTAAAAAATAAAATTAACAAATATTATTAGATGAATCTGTAATCCTGAATTAATTTTGAAGTGTAGCCATTTGTATATATTAAACCCCAAATGCCTTTTTAATATATATATATATTATATTATAAATATTAATATATTTAATTAATATATAAATATAATATATATATATAATATACAATAATATTATATATATATATATAATAAATATATATATATAATATAGATATATATATATATTAAATAATAATATATTTTAATATTATAAATATATAAATAATTATAGATTATATATATAGATATTACAATAATAATATATTTAAATATTATAATATATAATATTATATTAATATATATAATAAATTAATTAATAATATTATATTTATATAAATTAATATAATATAATATAGATAAAATAAATATTCACATATCAATACTCAAACGGTCTATCACATTTAAATTATGGTTAGTGAGTTAAAATAATTTGAGTTTAAAGAGTAATGGTGCAATTTTAAGAGTATTTGCTTGACAATACCATTGATTATATAATTTAAAATTTGAATAACTTTTCCACATATGATTGTATATTATAATGTGCAGGTTACCCTTTTCCTAGGTTATTGCTTCACAGCAATGTCTATTGTTTTACTACGTATTTCATAAATCTATCTTTAATATTGCAAATTTCCTTATAAGGAAAAAAAATTAATTATGAGTAATTCCAATTCTAAAACCTGATAATTTAAAAAAAAAATCAAGTAAAAATCATTGTTGATTGTGATATATCAGTTTGATTATTATTTCAGTGCCATCCTGGTAAATATTCAAAAACTGATTTGTTATCTAGTGTAATTAATAATATTATACATGAATGAATAAGTATATTTTTTATGATAGTAACTATATAAAACTGGGTTACAGCCAAATATATAATAATGTAATATTTTATAATTATGAGCTACCAATCCTTTATATATATTTTATATATTATATATTAAGAATAAATGTAATTTTATCAACAATGGTCCATTAATTTTAATAATATATTATATTAAAATATAATATTAATTAATATAGATATATATATATATATATATATATATTAATATATATACCACAACTATAGAATATTAAATATTTAAATATTTCAATATAAATTATGTATATCAATTCTTATAAAATATATTAATTTATATATGCATTAATCATTTAATGTATCGTTAACTGAAATGATATGTTTTGTGTCTTTGTTTGTATAATAAAATATAACTATGATGTCCATAGAGAAAAATCACTTGAAAATAATAAATTTTAAATTCAGCCTTAGTAAACAAAAAATTTTAATCCTGTACTTGACGGCAGAGGAATATCAATAGGTAAGCTGTTCTATCAAATTATTTTTACCTTTTTATCTATTCTAACATTGTAACAATATTTATCTAATTACTATTTATTAGTATATATATAATATATATTAATGCGAAGCTGGAAATAATATGCAGCTCTTAAATTTGAATATACACCCCTATACTGTATAGCATCTACTCATGAAGAAAATTAGTAAAATTAAAATAAAAATAAATATTACATTGATTCGTGAAAGCAGAGATTACTGATATTGGTTAAATAATCAATTACCAGTAATGAATGAAAAATTTGACTAGTATCCAATCCAATAAAGAGGCTAATCCGAAGATAGAATGACATAAAAAAATATAAATAATATACAACAAAAAAAGATATACAAAATTAAACCACCTGACTGCATAGTACCATAGAGGATTAATATCTTAATAAATAATCATAAATAATGTCTGATTTTTCTTAAATTTTACATTAAAGATAAGCAAATGGTTAAAAATTTTAAGATATATATTACTCAAGTTACTCCACGCTAATTAAAATAGATTCCCCTTGATAGAAATAAAATCCGCAATGCTAATATTATTAATAAAAGAGGTCCCTACTTAAATTTAATTATTAGAGAAATCTTATAAAGGGTATATGATTATATTTCGTAGTTAGAATATATTATAAGTATTATAATAAGTAATATATTTATAGCTTATTTACTACCGATATATCATATTATTAATATAATAATTAGAATTAAATGAATTAAATAATGATATATAATATATATATATAATATAATAGAATATAATTTTATATATACTATATAATAATATAAGTAAATTATAAGAAAAATAAAGATAAATATATATTAATGATATATAAATTAATAATATTATAATATAGATAATTTATACTTATGAGGTATAGTAATTAGATGAGTGACCTAATAATATAAAGATATTGGATTAATATGATAAATATATATAGTATGATATATTATATGAATAATAATATATGATATATAGTATATATATAAGAGGAATATTACAATAATATACTAGCAATATATATAAAAAAATGAAAGTATTAGATAATATATAATATATATTATATATTATATATATAATAATTAATACAATAGTAATAACATAGATTAATATAATTAATATAATTAGATATATTATGAAATATTATAGTGAGAACTCCCGCAATAGACCCAAAGACGAAGAAGCGATTTAAACCAAATCATCTCCCAGTGCGCATGTGCTCAGGCAAGTGGTTAAGAGAATTCGGTCTTAATAAAGATTCATCGATAAGACCATTACTAACATATCCCAAGAACGTATATAGTCTTATGTGAAGCAATAATATCAAGATTTTACAATTTATTTAGCTTTCTGCTTTCCTATATTTAAGCCTTAGACGACTCCGGGAATTCTACACTCGCTTCTTGCTCTTTCTGGTGACCAATGCTTTACCTGTAATTATATTAAATAGGGTGCACGGCCTTCTGAAATCTATGAACATATGGAAGGCAAGCGATACACGTGCCACTTCTCCTCGAGTTTTTAGAAATTTTGAGTCTGAGCTGGCGCAGTACCTAGTTTGATTTTACTCTCAGTACTTCGATAAGTATTACCACTTTACTTCAGTGTTCGAAGCCAACTTATGTCGAACCGATTTCGAAGAAAAGATATCATTCTAACCT
>JABUQX010105630.1:20000-34640 GCA_015478945.1 Trachelipus rathkii
TATCTTCATAAGTTGAACTTAAATCTGTGTTATTATATTATCATCTTAAAAGTATGTGATATAAGAATGGAAGAATTTGAGGGGATAGGTTTGAAATTTTAAAGGGCAATAAGCTATTAATACATCGCTATATCGGAGTAGAGATATGAGACAGGAAGGGTATTCTATATACAACACTTTTCCGTTGAGAAGTAACTGCTTCCGCTAAATTTGCACATATGAAGTTAGTTAGGATCATTAGCATAAGCACTCCTCATTTTTAATCAGCCTTTTGTAGTTTCAGAAGGCTCCGACGTTAAAATCTCAGAAAAACTATGAATATATTATTATTTATTACTTTAGTAGATGAGTGATATATTACATTGTTGTTATATATGAGGTAAATTAATTTGTATGATTTGTGAAAATATAGGGACCATAGGATAAGTGTGATATATATGGAATGAGAGAAGAGGGTAGTAGGGAGAGTATTATATATTTGCTTATTTATAAAATTTCTAGTTTTGGAGTGCTTTTAGGAATAATATAATTTAAGTATATATAATATTATATATATAGGTAATAAACTGATAATCTTACTATATTGAGTAGGTATATAACAATGCATGTTAATTTGGGATTGTAATATCAATTGTATTATTTAATTTATGTAATATAATTTATAATTTAAAACCTTATAATTTTAATGTATATATATATATTTAGTTATAACCTTGTTAATTTTATGTAAACTGTTTTAGTATAGTGACCTTGTTATTAATCTCGATACATTTTGTACTTTTTTTTATACAGCTTATAATTATGTAAGTATTTATAAAATATTCAATGGGGTGTTTTATTACATTTAAAGATATTATGTGAGTGCTACCTAAATTTTACTTTAGGGTAGCGTTGTCATATTATACTTTCTATTTATATATCCTTTTCTTTAATTACTATATCTGTTTTAGTGCTCTTATAAGGGGGTGTGAGCGTTAAAATTGCAATATATACTTCGTTATGATAGTTTACTATATAATCAGTATCTTGTACTTTCTTACATATATTGCTTCGGTGCTTCTTATCTATACTTTCATTTTCTTATCTATCTATCTTCATCTTATGGTCATATCTATTTCCTATGCTTTTACTTTCTTCTTCTTCTATTCATCTATGTTTGAATGTCTGCATCTAGTGTTTCTTCTTCTTCTTCTTTTCATCGTTTGTGATCTTCTTCAAAATTCGTCATGTCTTCTTTATTCTTTCTTACTTATAGGTGTTATTGTATGTTACACACGACCTTTTAATAGGTCTTGTAGCTCTTATAGTCTGGTTTAAAAAAATGTAACGAGCTATTCAACATATATAAGTAATAAGTTATATAAAGTTGATCGCTATAGTTGATGAGGAAAGATGAAGGTAGTAACCTTTGTTACATGTAGGGGAAAAGAGTAAGTCTACGTGGGATTTATGCATTAATAGGGTGAAACGAATTTTAGCTCAGTAACTACGAATAACACTTGAGATAGTCATACTATTCAAATGCTTATTAATTTAATGTAATGTAGTCTAGTGTAAATTTTTAGTACGTTAAGAACCTTTGATTAACAGTGCATTTGTTATGAAGATCGTTTTTGGGATTATATTACCTTTGTGATTACAGTCAGCTGGCACAGTGATCCAAGATAAAACTGGATTGAGTCATAGTAATATATAGAGTAATATATATCTTCTTAGTAGATAAATGAAAGTGCAAGAAGTATGTTTATTTCTCTGACTTTGTCGAAGATTATTGACCCTTATCAAGTGGTCATTATTTGAAAAGTTTTCCAAAAGACTACTTTCAAAAGAGGACACCTAAGGGTTTGTTTTTCTTCTAGTAGTATTAGTTTCTAATTCTTTTTATTGGTCTCCCGGCCCTTACATCTCTTCAAACTTAAACAAATGAACACTCAAAAGATTATGGTAAGATGAATCATTTATATTATTACCAAAAGAAGAACAGATTAAGTACGGAGAACCGCCAAAGAAGACTACAAATTGGACTGTCTGGTTGTAATTATCGTTGCAAACCTACGATAATTTGGGTGGTCATTTCGTGGTGTTCGGTTGGTATCTTCATTAGCCTAAATAGTCGAGTTACTACCTATGAAAGCTCGGACATTCAAGGTAATCAGGTTCATCCTATTTTCCAGATGTTATTCCCTAAAGAATAATGTCATATATCTTAATAATAATAAGCCCACACGCACAGACGCGACAATTTAGTCATAGCTTGAAAAAACAATGAACTTTAATGTCTTCCCTGGAGTAATCTTTGGAAAGCAGACTAAGCAGCGAATTCCCTCTTAAAAAATCTTAAACAAATGGAAGAAGTTCTCAAAAAAGAATATAGTCTATTCAAAAAATGTATGAATCTATTCAAAAAACAAAAGTCAAGTATTAAAATATTAAATGAAAAATGCGATAAAACTCAAAATTAATAAAGACCTCTTATATATATTATAAATAAGGATAAATATTTTATTAACAATTAAGTTAATCTTATTAATTATATATGAGTGAAATTATATAATATATATTCATGTATTATTATTATTATTATTATTTATTATTATTATTATTATATATCTATTATTACTTATTATTATTAATAATTATTATTTAGACTTCCACGGTTTCGCTGAGAGTTACTTTCATATGATCAAAATACGTATCCTATCAAATCATAGCGTTGATGTGTGGACTAAAGGGCATAAAGTTGACCGCGTGGTAAGCGGTCGTATCCCTTCTGGTGGCTATATATTTTGAATTATAACATGGATGGAACTCGAACAGGTGAAGACAATGAGGTATGAGGCAAAAAAGATCGGATAAGTGTAGATGCAAATGACGGTGAAAAGTCGTTATGTAAAGCTGTGCTTAGTGAAAGTGTGTGTTAGTGTGTGTTGTGATGTGTGTGATATTGGGTGTGTGTGTGTAGATTGGAGTTGGCGTGGACGGTTGACTAAGAACACAGGACACAAGGAGGTTGATGTGGACAACTCTCAATATGGCGCGCGGACTAGATGAAAGCAACGGTATCAGTGTGGGATGAATTTGGAAATCGCGGCGGCAGAAACGCGGCCGTTCGCAACTGCGGGTGCTGCGGATTCGAACGCAAAGGTTACGCGGGCGGGAAACCGCGACGGTTTAAACAATTGGTTAAGACAATCAAATTAAGGGCTGAACCCTAGAATGAAGAATAAAAATTACCTATTTGTGGGCAAAAATTGACCTCATGGCCGAAGAACTTAGGGGGCCGTACGTACAACGGTTTCTAACGCAACGTTTGGGCGCAACCCTTCTTCAGAAGGGTTGCTAAAAATTAGGGTTGCCAAAAAATTAGGGTTGCCAAAAAATAAGGGTTGCCAAAAAATTAGGGTTGCCAAAAAATTAGGGTTCTCAAAAAAGGTCAAGGCCCAAAAAGGTAAAGGCCCAAAAAGGTCAAGGCCAAAAAAGGTCAAGGTCAGGTAAAAAATTGGGCTAAAAAAAGGTCAAGGGCGGTCAAGGTCAAGGTGGTCCAAATATGGACCGTAGTCCGAAATGACTCCCTTACTACTCATAGGTTCTTAATTCAGTATTTACTAAATGCATCAACTTCCTAAATAGGAACCCAAAAGCATAAAAAAATAATGCAGGGAATAAATGGAAAGTGAAATAAAATAATAATAAACTATTAAAAAGCAAGTATTAACAAATTAGTTATAATACTAGTAATTGTATCAAATAACATAATTACAAAAACTAATACAAATTCTGATAACATCCCTAACCCTAATAATAATAAGAATAAATAACGAGAGTATCGATAATTATTATGATAATGGTATAAACAATAATTAATAATAATAATAATTGTAAATAAATTTATAAATAATTTAATTGTGGCAATAATAATAATAATAATAATAATAATAATAATAATAATAATAATAATAATAATAATAATAATAATAATAATAATAATAATAATAATAATAATAATGTACAATTTAAGCTCGTCTTTTAGTTTGTCTGTTTCGTAATAAACATAATAATTAATAATAATTGAAGTGACTCCAAATAATAATAATAAAATACTAATAATAATAATGGTCAATAACAAATTAATAATAACTGAAAAATAATAATAATAATAAAAATTATAATAAAAATAACTATTGAAATTAATAATAAAAATTATTGTAATATAACGCGAAGATCATTATCCTATATCCTAAAGAAAATTAAGTTATTGAAATGAATAGAAGTTAATATGTTAAAAGTAGGAAACAAATCTTACCTCCTCAAAGCATGAAGTGTTAACTTTGGATTGAGAATTTGTAAAAAAAAAAATTCTTTTACGTGTTTTTTATTCAATTATAACACGGTAAACGATTAAAAGTCCGAAGTGTATTTTGATATTGAAACGTTTATCGTGGGATCGAAAAGTATAATATTTGAAATAGACTTTTTTCTTTTTTTCTTATATGTGATATTGTAGCACAAAGGTTAATTGGCAAATAGGTGATTAAGAAAGGTATTTGTTATATATATATATATATATATATATATATATATATATATATATATATATATATATATATATATATATATATATATATATATATATATATATATATATATATATATATATATATATACAGAGGAGAGGGGAGAGAGGACAAAAATAAGTATTAACAGATAAATAAATTTTATCTGTATGACCAAAAAAATGGAAATACTTTTAAATATATGACTAAAGATTTATTGATTTTAATATTTAAGGCCTTATACTATACTATAAAAAAATATATATATATATATATCTATATATATATATATATATATATATATATATATATATATATATATATATATATATATATAATTGATCTAGAAGTAGGCAAGGATTGGCACCTATTGATCTATTTTAAGAGTGAAAAAT
The DNA here is from genome assembly GCA_015478945.1 of Trachelipus rathkii. Classification (NCBI taxonomy): domain Eukaryota; kingdom Metazoa; phylum Arthropoda; class Malacostraca; order Isopoda; family Trachelipodidae; genus Trachelipus; species Trachelipus rathkii. The sequence continues at coordinate 24,949 of JABUQX010105630.1, forward strand.
GAAAGAGAAGTTGCTTCGCATTTTTTATTTTTTATAATTTCACTTCCGCCACAAATGGACCAATGCTAGAATTTTATTCTCCATCCTCTCCTCCTCCACTCCTCTTTCTTTATGTATGTAATAATATGTAATGTGTGTGTGTGTGTGTGTGTGTGTGTGTGTGATATATATATATATATATATATATATATATATATATATAAAATATATATATATATATACATATATATATATATATATATATATATATATATATATATATATATATATAGGTACTTTATTAAACCAGGGGACAATAAAAAATTTAAACTTTGTAAAGTTGGTAAAACTGAGAAATGCATTTTATGATCCTAGGAAAAATCAAATAAGAATTTTATATATTTTTAAAATTAAATTTGTTTTATCGATTTTGTGTACTTTTATTATCTGTCTTAAATGAGATTTTTTAAAATTATTTTCATTAGAAATTTATTGAGTTAAATGAGAACTAAAACAATACCATAGACTAGATGTGCGGCAGGGTGGCGTGCTTGCATGGCAGACCAGAGTCGCTGAAGCACGCCAAATTCACGCTTCGCGCGAGCTTTGTGCTGTCGTAACAATATGTCGCGCTGCGCGCGCAGAAAGAAGATAAATATATATAATGCTCGATAATGATGTAAATATAACTATAGACATTACCGTGCTATAGATTAAACTTTATTACATTTCTTTTTATTTAATGGGAAAATTTAGAAAATTTGTAAAAAATCCCTCAAATGAAAGAATTCTGAGATAGCATGCATAACCAACCATTCCGATGCTAATATTTTAATTTTCCCCTGGTTTAATAAAGGACCTATATATATATATATATATATATATATATATATATATATATATATATATATATATATATATATATATATATATATATATATATATATTTGCTTTTCATTTGTGTGGGTTATCTGCTTCCAGTTAAGCTTAAGTCATTTTTTTAAAACCTACGTTGTCTAACAAAATGTATAGCTGTTACCAGATGAAGGTTTTTTTTTAAACAATGCAAAGTGAAATAAATTATAGATATAAAAATAAATGTTAAAGTCTAGAGCGTATGTCACATAACGAAAGTAAAGGAATGAACTAATTATTTAGAGAAATTTTATTTTTTACTTGTTTTTCTAAAATAAAACACCGAAAAAAAGAAGAATTAATATTAATTTTAGGAACAGGTGTTGCCGGGAGGGGGCGGTAGCTCGCGCGCTGTCTGTCATGCGTTCACGGTATTATGTATACCACCCTATGGTATTCGTTAATTAAAAAAAAGTTTACATGGCGTCTACATTCATATTTATGCTTTACAAACTTTAGGTACATAAATCAAATTTAAGCTGAAATAAATTGTCTAGCTTAGTAATTTTTGTTAGCTTAGGTGTGAAGCAAAAAAAAAAATTCTTTTTACTTTTTTTAATCAAATTTTTAAATTTTTATTTCAAAAATGATTGGTAGATTTTTCAAAATGATTAGTATAATTTACGTAGTGTAGTTTTTAATATTTTAAAAAGTGTAAAGCCGCTTTATTACTATAGTTTAAATTTGACTCAACACATTTTTATTTCACTTTTATGAAATGTGTTCGAATCCATGCAATCGATATGTATATGGAGGTGGAGGCAGATAATATATATATATATATATATATATATATATATATATATATATATATATATATATATATATATATATATATATATATATATATATATATATATAGCATAACAAAAATATATATATACAATATATATCACTCAAATATATATATATATATATATATATATATATATTCTCTCTCTCTCTTCCCTCATCCATTTCATCCATCCATCATTCCTAGGAATCCAGCCCCTCTCTCTCTCCTCTTTCCTCTCCTCCTCTCCTCTCCTCTTTCTTTCTTTCTAATCCTGAAATTCTCAAGGGCTCCTGTCCCATCCCTCTCCTCTCTCTGCTCCTCATATGCTCCTGCTCCTCACTCATATATATATATATATATATATATATATATTCAAAACATAACTGGTACGCGAAAAAGCGCGAGTTGTTCTAAGCGACTCTAACGCAATACTCGAAATTTCTACTGATCACGTTCTATATATATATATATATATATATATATATATATATATATATATATATATATATATATATATATATATATATACTCTTCTCTCTTCGATATGTGAATATATTTTACAGATATTTAGAAATTTCTAGATATATGATCATACTATATATGTATATATAAAATAAATTTTATCTTTTAATTATCCCAACCGTCGGCTTAATTATCAAGACCATAGAATGATTAGAATCCATAGAAGGAATTCGAACACTTTTGCATAAACTTTGAAAAATTAAGGAAGAGAAAACATATTTATGAATTTTTAGCCTCACACCTTCGAACAAAGAAAATAATCTTATTTCTTCTTATTCTAACCATACTTAAAACTTATAACCTTACCTCCTTAGCGCTACCGCGATCTTAGACCATATAATTTTAAACACTATTTATAATTTCCTTCCAATGTGTTAAATGTTTTCCTATATATAAACCACCTGTGAAGCTCAGAAAGTAGAATGTGTCCGAATGCGTTTAAATGATTCGACGGTCTTGATAATTAAAAACTTTTTTTTTGTATTACACATTTGGTTTTATTTTAATTTTTCGTTATTTTAATAATGTACATATGCATATACACATGCATAAATATCTTTTTATTCAACACATGCTTACATAAAAGACCAAAATGAGGTAGATAAAATAAGATAGTCCGCTAATTTAAGATATACTTCTCAATATGCGAATTATAAAATTGGCAATGTTGTTTCGACTTGCTTCAGTGTATTTAGAATGCGAATTTATTATTTCGAATGAGTGTTTTGTCTCCCATTTATAAATGGTCGCATTCTACGAAAATCTAGGCATGCTGATGCATGCCTTGGAAGTAATCGTGACCGCCGTAAGTGACCTTATTTTATTATTGTATTGTATGAACCGTTTGGGTTCATGGAATGTTAGAGGAATAAATGGCGAGGAGAAGAAGAGAGGTGATGGATGTAAATTTGATTTGCTTCTGTGACTGAAAAAAAGATGATAGGTCGTGGTGAAGACGAGTTGGGTGGGGTGAAATGTGTGTGCTCAAGTGGGAGAAGTGAGAAAGGGAGATAAGAAGTTACGATTCTGACGAGTGACGTGTGGCAGAGAGCTATCTATGGTAGATTATGTTTATGTAAGAACTAGAATACTAATGTTTAAATTTAAATTTTAGAAGGTCAAGGTATGTGTGGTGGTAGCATATGGTCCATATGAGGGTGATGTTGAGGAAGGTGAGATTTTCTGGGACAATCTGAATGATGTTTGGAGGAGGTTATATTGAGGGGCTTCAGATTGACTGTGTGGGCTACTTGAAAGGTTGGATAGGTGATAGAAAAAGGATTGGTTTGCCAGGTGCTTTTGGGGTTGCGGGAAAAAATGAGATAGGTATGACGGTGATTGATTTCTGTGAGGAGAGAGGTTTGTGTGTAAGGAAACACTCTTCGAGCAAAAGACTATCCATAAGTATACGAGAGTTGGTATAGGTAGAAATTTTATGGAAGTAAAGAGTATGATTGATTTTGTGTTGGTGAAGAAGGAGATGTTAATGTATGTGATGGGTGTTAAATTAGTGAGAGGATTGGGGATGGGAATATCAAATCATTATGTTGTTTTATGAAAAATTAAGTTAGCGTGGCATGTTGGAGAGGAAATAAAGAAGGAATTAAGTGGAGAGAATTAGGTGTAAAAATTAAATGAATAAGGTTTTAAGGAAAAGTATTGTGGAGCACTTGCAAATAATTCAGTTGAATGTGAATAAGATGTACTTGTGAAAATCTGGACGCAAATGAAGAAAGCTTTTGTTAGTGGTGCAAGTAGTGGTGTAATGTGATAAAAGCCAATGATGAAATTTCGAAAGAAAGGTGTGGAAATATTAAGGGAAGAAAAGTAGATTGCTAAAAGATTAATACATAGTAAAAAAAATATGGGATTATGCTTTCGTGACTGATGAAATGGATGTTAGGAGAATGTGGAGAGAACACTTAGAAAATCTGCATAACAATGGCAGTGATGAAGATATGATTTTGAATGTGCATGGGTTTGATGGTGTAAGAAGAAGTTGGCATTTTGGGAATGAGGTAATTAGTTGGAAGGATAGAGATGGAATTACTGATGGAATACAAATATATATATATATATATATACCGGTATATATATATATATATAAGCTCAATATATACACATATATATATATATATATATATATATATATATATATGTATATATATATATATATAAGTATATGTATGCTGCTCTTTCTTTCTTCTGTAAAATTGTCCCCTTTTTATATCTATAGATAGATGCCCACAGAGATATATACTCTCTCTACCCACTACCTCCTCCTTATATATATATATATATATATATATATATATATATATATATATATATACTCACTCAAATATAAGGTGTATAAAGAATGATAATTTCTATGTATAAAGATGAATTGTTTAGATTGGATGAAAGTAATGTTTTCTGTTTGTTCATGTCAAAGGTTGAGCCAGGATTATTCAGCAATCAGGAGATTTTCGTTACGATTTAGACAGGTGAAATAATTGAAAACAGGGGGATCTCAAAAGGCAAATTAGCTCAGTTTCTATTTCTCAATTCATTTAAATCTTTTCCATTCTTCTCTTACTTATCACAAATATATAATATAATCAATAATATATCCCTCTCTCTCCCCACTCTATATATATATATATATATATATATATATATATATATATAATATATATATATATATATATAATATATATATATATATATATAATATATATATATATATATATAATAGTAGTGTCATGAGTCTAGTGACTCATGGCATCTATTTTGATTAACCTTCTAATTTATTTTGCGAAGCAGAAAAGTGTTCAGGTTAAAGGAAAAGAACTCATTGTTTTCGTAAAAGAAGTTCTGGTATACAGTAGTATCTGAGTTGTAAGGATTCATTACAAATTGTGAATACCAACTTTATAAGGATTGTTACTAGGCTGTTATTATCAGTTTTCCAAGGATCTAGTTACGAGCTGTGATTCCAGCTTTATAAAGGACAAATTCTCCCAAATAATTGGTATGTATAGTGAATATAAAGCAATGTTTATGATAGGTTAAAATCTGAAAGTAGGAATAGATTTATGATTTGCTGTTTAGAAATGACGAAATAACGTTTAAAGTTTGTTTAAAATATATCAGTGTTAAAGTAAAAAGTGTGGATAATCAGATACGGTTAAACTAGGGAATATTGTTTGAATACGAGGAATTACTAAAGAATATTGTAAATTTGATATATGGGATCTTTTGGTTAAAAGGACAGTGAAAACTGTATTAAGAATCGATATAATAAACGGAAAAGTGTTAGAGTAAAAATAACATAGTAATCTATAGGAAGGAATAGTTAAAAGGATCTAAAAGGAGGAATTATGTATATATATATATATATATATATATATATATATATATATATATATATATATATATATATATATATATATATATATATATATATATATATATATATATATATATGTGTTTATTGTGTGTGTGTTGGTGTGTGTGGGTATTGATACATACCTAGTTAAAAACACACACAAAAGTATAATAAGGATCTTTTAAGATATGAGAGGCTCACATTTGAGAAATTTAGGTTACACAATTTAGGTTACAATTGCGGACGAAGGTATAGGTTAAAAATCAGATTATATTTATATTTATTATTATTATTATTATTATTATTATTATTATTATTATTATTATTATTATTATTATTATTATTATTATTATTATTATTTATTATTGGTATCGTTATTGCTATTTTTATTATTATATCAAATATTTAGGGGTCATGAGTAAACTAGTGTCTGTGTCTTTCATCGGAATAACTGAATCGAGTGCTAGGTTATTACTTTATTCGGCGCCTTATAAATATTATTTGTACGAAGGTGTTGGGAGTTATTGTGTATTATTATTATTATTATTATTATTATTATTATTATTATTATTATTATTATTATTATTATTATTATTATTATTATTATTATTATTATTATTATTATTATTATTTATTATTATTTATTATTTATTATTTATTATTTATTATTTATTATTTATTATTTATTATTATTATTATTATTCCGATGGCGTGACTAGTTATTGGCGTCATTTATTTAATACTATTAGTAGAAGGCAATAATTAATAGTTGGTTATTTCATGATTTTCAGGGAGACGAGTTTGGGGCCAGGATCAGACCCGAGTTTTGGAATCGAGTTCAAAGTTGAGCTTAGGACCAAACTTAAAGATTGGATTTTCGATTGGGCTCAGACGAAAGGTTGAGTCTAAATAAGGTCACGACTGGATATTGAGGCCAAAGCTGTAATTATTGATCAACTAAGTTGCCAGCCAAATTTAAAGGTCCAGGTTAACCTTAGGTTAGCTATTGAAGGCTAAAAAAAACCAGCTACGGAAGATTCCGAAGGTCGAAAGGTCACACAGGCCGTTTGTAAAAATTGGAAAAGTTTATTCAAAGGAGTGGGGAGCACCTTTCGAAGGATCATTCGTCCAAATAACGACGTTCATAAAGGAAGTATTGCTCTTTTACCTTTTGTAAATGACTTTAACCGAATTTGTAAATAAATAAACATAACCCGGGTTTATATTGTAATATATATTTTGTTTCGAAATAAATTGGTGTTTAACATTTAGCTTAGGTAGTAATAGGATATTCATAGATTAAAGTTGAAAGCCATAGGTAGGTAGGAATAATATTGGAAAATACTTGATCATTCACATTATTTATTATATATAAGAAAAACCAATTTTCGTGTCTTTTCAATCCTTTTGTTCTTCTTTCACTGTAACAGGAAAAGTCCTCTGTAAAGGAACGCAATTTTGCCTCCCACACTGTATCAAAAGGTTGTACAGTTTAGCATTTGGAAGGTGGATTTAAGACGTTTATCGTTATACTGGTGGCTCGTACAAAATTTACAAGAGGACAAATCACTGGTGGTGAACGAAAGGAGGACAATAAGGGAATTAATAAAGGTAAGAGACATTCTGTTGTTGGTTTTGTTTTGATTTGAAAGGAAAAATAATTTTTTTTATATATATATAGGGTATTGTTCTTTTTTTTGGTAACATATCGATTTTTTTTATTATTTTTTTTGTTTTTGTTGAAAATAATAGAATTTAATAATAAGTTTTTGTTGATTTCTTGTTTTGAAGAGGAAAAGGAAGGGATTTCTGATCAAATATTGAGGAAGTTTAAATTCAAATTTTTTTTTTCTTTTTTCTTGTTTTTGAATATATTTCTGGCCGTGATTTTTTTTCTTTTGTCCAGGGTATTGACAATTGTAGGGAGAAAGGACGATTATTTCCTTCTTCGTAGAAATTTTCACTGTCGATAATAGCAGATTAAGAATCCCAGATCAGTAAGAAGCTTGTAAGAGAACACATAAGGAGAATTTTTGTATTTTCTTACTCCAGTTGGAGAAATAAAGGGTATTTTTTTTTTTTTTTTTTTTTATATATATATATATATATATATATATATATATATATATATATATATATATATATATATATATATATATATATATATATATATATATATATTTTTTTTTTTGTTTTGATATTTTTAAAAATAAATTTAGATCGAAATTTTTTTTTTTTTGTGTTGGTTGTCAATACTTATTTTTTTTCCTTTTTATTTAAAATGGGAAATTCAGACAAGGAACAAGGTGATAAGATTAATATGGAGGAAACTAAGCAACCTACCGAGAAACTGAGTGCAATTGAGCACTTGGAAGGATTCCAAGTTGCCATAACGGAAGATGAAAATCTGGATGTAGATCGGATGACGACAGTATTGAAAGGGATATTGCAAGCCCTGGAAAGCAGGAAGGAACCCCAAAAAGTAGAACAGAAAAATGAGGTGACAGAGGTTACAAACACAGGACAGAAGATTGATCCTAAAGGAGGTCTTAACATAAAAAATAGAGTAAGGATCGAGGACCAGGCTTACCAAAATTGGAGGCTGACCCGTGATCAAAGCGCTAAACAGAAGGATATACCAAAGAAGATACCACGGTATGAAACAGATGAGGAAAGTAGCTCAGAAAGGGCAACAAGTGACCCATTTGATATAACAAATGAGCACAGTAGCAACAGGCCAAAGAGGAAAAATAAGAAAAAGAGGAGGAAGGCGGAAAGAAAATACACCTACGATGGAAATTCGACAGCGGAAGATGAAATAGAAGAAGTTGAGAGTGAAGTGGACCAGGGAGGAAAAAAATGGCTCAAGAGGTTAGTTGAATTGGAAGAGTCAGGTGTGGAACATACTAAAGCAGTGAGTAAGATATTTATCGTTTTGGCTGGTGAGATGGTGGAGGTGATGAAGTCATTTAGGAGGAGTAATATAAAGGCTGTGAAACCCTTAAAGTATGGGAAGGAAAAAGTCCAGAAATTTGAGGCATTTATAGAGGATTACGAACGATATGCCAAGGAACAATTGGGTAAAGACAAAAGTCGTTGGGCAGTGGAACTCAGAAATTTCTTAGAAGGTCCCGTACTAAGGACATATTATAGTATATACAGGGCTAAGGTCAAATATACCACCATAGTGACTAGATTAAAAAGCTGGTGCAAGGAGGAAAAGGAAACCGAACAGATAGATTTACAAAAAGAGTTTTGGAGGTTAGAGATGCGGAAAAATGAAAAAGTGGCTGAAAAGTGAAGCTGAATTGCGTTAAAATTCACCACTTACGAGGCAGCTACTAAAGAGGAAGATAGGGACAAACAAATATTAAAGAAACAATTTTTGAATTGTCTCCCGAAAAAGATGGCAAGGAGATTTAGAATAAGAATGGGAAATGAGAAAGAAAGCCTTAAAGTAAGATGGAAAGATATGTTGAATTGGGCACAGGAGGAGGATGACCTGGATAATGATGAGGAGGAATCAAGGGATGAAGGGATACCAATATGGGCCACACTAAATGGAGAACAAAACACAAAAGGGACATACGCAGAAAAAGTGCGCTATGGAAAGCCAGTGTATCAGCAGAAAGCGAATACAAGGGAATACACCAGGCAAAATAATGAAAGATATAATACTGAGGTAAAAAGATGTTACTGGTGCAACAGGGTAGGACATTTTAAAAGAGAATGTCGAAAATATAATGGGTGGTGCCTGGGATGTGGGAGTAATGAACATCGGACTGCGGAATGTGGATTCAGAAGAGGGTCCAGACAACAGGAACAAGGTTACAGAAGACAAGATCAACAGAACATGGGCGGACAAGAGCAAAATATTGGGAGACCCTTTGAAAAAAAATGCTTTCTATGCGATAGTATAGGACATTGGAGGGATACTTGTCCACTAAGAGAACGAGTAGAAGCATGGAAAAAGGAACAAAAACAGGCAACTTCGGGAAACGAGGTAGCTCCGCCGACCCCGGGAACGAGCAGGAGCGAAACCGCAAAATAGACCACTGTTTACTAACCAGCCCGGCTATTCAAGGTGATATAGTACTGGATCCAGAAGCAGAGGAGTTTATAAGCAGGAGA
>JABUQX010105631.1:2500-7500 GCA_015478945.1 Trachelipus rathkii
TTGCATTTTATGACAAAAATTATTTAGTGTTCATAGAGACAGTAATCTCGATTCAAATGGTAGTTACCTTCCAATGCACGGGGAAATAACGTGCTGCTGGCCGTACATAGTTAGCAGACAAATGTTCGTTCGTAATAGTATTAAAACTATTATATACTTCCACATATTTCTCTCTATTTTGCTATTTTAGTATTTTATTTTAGGATATAGTATTTTATTTTAGGATTTATAAGCTATTTGCTATATACAGTATTTTATTTATTAGTTTTAGCGGAATTTATATTTTTGTCTACATGTGGTATCCATTTTCACTAAATTTCACTAAAATATCACAATGTCTTGCGACAATTGTGGACTCACTTCTAATTCAAAAGCGGTACTATTTAGTCGTGTTTGTGTAATCAAATTTAAAAATCAAAATGTAAAAAGGGTATAGAGGTAAATTTCTTCATTTCTTTTCAAATATTTTCACTATCAACCATATCCTTTCTCTTTACCTTCTACTCACCAATCAATTTACCCTAACTAAGATTTTTAAGTGATAGATTACTAAAAACCATAAGGCAGAGTTATCTATGGAGACTATCTAGATCTTATTCAAAGAGCAAAAAAATCTTTGAAATCAACAAATTCAGGTAAGGCTAAAGTAGATTCACAATTGTACTTATATATCACTTTTTAAAACCTTATATCTTTCAAAGATTTTTTTGTAATTAATTTAATCTGCTTTAGATTAAATTTTCGTCAATTGTGTAATCTATATTGGTCTTAACGAACGAATTTGTTTGCAACAAGAGTTTCTTGAAAACTCGTGCCTATCAATTGCAAATTACAATCAAACTATCTCCGAAGCTTATAGCAGTTTTCGATAATTTGTGTATTGTTAGGTCAAAATCATTTAAAATTAAGGTTTATTAAACATTTGAAAGTTAAGAAGACGTAGAAGCACATGGGCCTATCGAGACTAGCCATTGTGTTTGTCCTAAGTTTAGTTAGTCTTAGTGTAATTAATCTTCAAAAATTGGTATGAGAGTTAGGTAAGCAATGCACATTGCCTAACCATTACATTAGTGATTTCCCAAAAAAAAATTCAAGCTCAAACCTAGGCCTAGGTCATTTTCAACCTCAAAATTTGTTTTTTTTGTGTGTGTGTGTGGTCTTCTAAACCCTTTCAAAATTCAAATCAAATAATTTGTCCTGGTGGTAGGCCATATTCATTTTTTCCTCAAAAAATTCAATTTCAAAGTTAGGCATTATAGACCTCACTTTCAACTTCAAATTTTGTTTTTTTTATTTTGGTCAATAGACTTATTCAAATTCAAATCAAATAATTTGGCTTGGTGATAGGCTATCTTTCATTATTTCATCTTTCTTCAAGGTTTCATTTGTCCTTGGGTCATTCTAGCCAAATTTCAGCGAAAATGTCTGACCCAGAGATACAAGCCCTTCATGATAGAGTTAATAAAAAATATAAGCCTATAGTTCAAGCCATTTCATCCCTCAAGGCACAAGTAAATATTTATCTTAGTCAAATAGAGAGTAGGCCTACAGATAAATAATAAAGATAAAGTGCCAGTTTATGTAAGGATCTCATAGAGGAAGTAGAGTCCTTGTTGAAAGATATTAAACAAAAGGATAACAAATATAATAAAATATATAATGATAATAGAGGTTTGACTCCCTCAATTCTGAGTTTCATAATAATGGAGTTGTGTAGTCAGATTGCAGTACCAAATGCTGATTAAATCAAAATTAGTGAATTAAAATTTAAAGGGGAACAAAATAAGATTCTTTTTATGGTGCTGCTGGTTTCATTAACCCGATTTTGTTATTTTCAGCACTGATATGTGGTTTCTTGAAGGGCAATCGAAAACTGATAGTTTTGCTTATAAACTTCATTTCCAAAATTTAAGAGCTCTTAGATTTACAAAAAATTTAAGTGAATCCTTATAATCTTCATTGCTTAAAATAAATTAAAGGGATATGCGTACTCCCTAATTCAGAATCTTTCTATTAGTGATAATAATTATAATAAAGCTCTTGAACTTCTAGATAAAGAGTTTTTAGATGAAAAATTTTTTCTCATTGATGAAAATTATTAAAGAAGATTATCTTAAACCAGTAATTGTGACCCACATCATCTATGCGCGACTAGGTGTTTTTTACTTTAAATCATTTCCGAACATTTTAATATATGCACTTTGCGAGGAACTTTCTTTGAACTACGCAACATTAGCTGATTCTTGAAAAAACTATCTTTTCTAAGTACTAACTAACTCCAGTCAGCCTCCTCAAGAATATTTGAGGTTTATAATCTCAGTTCATATATTATGTTCTGATATATTTAAGTAAACCCTAGTCGCATGATATGTTGGGTCAAATACTGGTTTTAAAGATATGATCTTTTTAATAATTTCATCAATGAGAAAATTTTCATCTAAAAACTCTTTATCTAGAAGTTCAAGAGCTTTATTATAATTATTATCACTAATAGAAAGATTCTGAATTAGGGAGTACGCATATCCCTTTAATGTTTTCTGAGCAAAACAATTTAATGGATTCACTTAAATTTTTTTGTAAATCTAAGGAGCTCGTTAAATTTTTGAACTGAAGGTGTTTTATAAGCAAACTTATAGTTCATTGCCCTCAAGAGATATAACACAATCTATAGTCTAGAACAGATTCCACTTAGATAGAGCCAGTATGTTTTTGAGGTGAATTTTTGGTTCCCCTTTAAATTTTAATTCACTTAATTTTGATTTAATTCGGCATTGCATACTCGAGAGAGAGAGAGAATCTGAACTACACAACTCCTTATTATGAAACTCAGGAATGAGGGAGTCAACCTCATTATCATTATATATTTTTATTATATTTGTATCCTTTTGTTTAATATCTTTTAACAAGGACTCTACTTCCTCTATGAGATCCTTTACATAAACTGCATCTTTATCTTTATTATTATCTATAGGCCTACTCTCTATTTGACCAAGATAAATATTTACTTGTGCCTTGAGGGATGAAATGGCTTGAACTATAGGCTTAGATTTTTTATTAACTCTATCATGAAGGGCTTGTATCTCTGGGTCAGACATTTTCGCTGAAATTTGGCTAGAATGACCCAAGGACAAATGAAACCTTGAAGAAAGATGAAATAATGAAAGATAGCCTATCACCAAGCCAAATTATTTGATTTGAATTTTGAAAAGGTCTATTAGACCAAAAAAAAAACAAATAAAAGTGAAGTGATTAGGCCTATAATGCTTAACTTTGAAAATTGAATTTTTTGAGGAAAATGAGATATGGCTACCACCAGGCTAAATTATTTGATTGAATTTTGAAAAGGTCTAGCAGATCACACACAAAAAAAAAACAAATTTTGAGGTTGAAAATGACCTAGGCCTAGGTTTGAGCTTGAATTTTTTTTTGGGAAATCACTAATGTAATGGTTAGGCAATGATGCATTGCTTACCTAACTCTCATACCAAATTTTGAATTAATTACACCTCAAGACTAACTAAACTTAGGACAAACACACCAATAGGCTAGTCTCGATAGGCCCATGTGGCTTCTACTGTCTCTAATACTTTTCTTATATCAAAATAAACCTTAATTTTAAGATGATCTTTTGACCTAACGATACACAATTATCGAAAACTGCTATCAGCGGAGATTAGTTCTGATTGTAATTTGCCAATTGATAGGCAGAGTTATCAAGAACTTGCAACAAATTCGTTCGTTAAGACCAATATAGATTACACACAATTGACGAAAATTTAATCTAAAGCAGATTAAATTAATTACAAAAAAAATCTTTGAAAGATATAAGGTTTTAAAAAGTGATATATAAAGTACAATTGTGAATCTCTTGCCTTACCTGAATTGTTGATTTCAAAAGTATTTTTTTGCTCTTTGAAGTAGATCTAGATGTCCAGAGATAATCTGCCTTATGGTTTTAGTAATCTTATCGCTTAAAATCTTATTAGGGTAAATTTGATTGTGAAGAAGGGTAAAGAGAATAGAGATAGGTTGATAGTGAAAATATTTGAAAAGAAATGAAGAAATTTACCTCTATACCCTTTTTACATTTTGATTATTAAATTTGATTACACAAACACGACTAAATAGTACCGCTTTTGAATTCGAAGTGTCGCAAGACATTGTGATATTTTAGTGAAATTTAGTGAAATGGATACCATGTAACAAAAATATAAATTCGCTAAAAACTAATAAATAAAAAATACTGTATATAGCTAATAGTTTTATAAATACTAAAATAAACTATTCACTAAAATAAAATACTAAATAAGCAAATAGAAGAGAATATGTGGAAGTATATAATAGTTTTTATACTATTACAACTAACATTTGTTGGTAACTATTACGGCAGCAGCACGTATTTTTCCGCGTGCATTGAGAGGTAACTACCATTTGAATCGAGATTACTGTCTCTATGAACCCTAAATAATTTTTGCCATAAAATGCAATTTAATTATCAGAACCACACGGTTTTATTGAAAATTCGAAGGTTAATGAGCAATTCGCATACAGAGACCCTCTTTATTCCTACAAGTTTCTAAATAATTGACATCATTACGGAAATTTTCGTTGTTGCACATTAGCTGAGACCACACACGCACACATACACACACACGCGCACACACACACCACACACACATATATATATATATACATATAACTATAGGTGTATATATATATTTATATTATAATTTATATACTATATATATATATATATTTATATATATTATATATATATATAATATATTATATATATATATATATATATATATATATATATGAGACCTGTTGTGTTATAGAAAGAATGGGTCTTTTTTGAATTTAAAAAATAAGTAAAAATTAAAAATTGCTAGAGCATTAATAAATAGCATTTATAGCAACTTTAGATGCTTAATGAATGCATGGCACATGGAACGCGGTAAATGAATGCATAGTTTACAGGGAGCTTCCCTCCCCGTGCC
>JABUQX010105631.1:12500-51626 GCA_015478945.1 Trachelipus rathkii
TATATATATATATATATATATATATATATATATATATTATATATATATATATACGGCTATTTATAAGTTGGTTGAATCAGGAGCAAATAATCAATAATTAATGTATCGTTATTTTAATAATTTTAGGGTAAATACATTAAATTTTTTGGGTAAAACTAACCTGAACCTAACTTACCGTTACTAACCTAACCTAACTTAACCTAACCTATATTGATCAATTAACCTAAATTAACCTAGCCTAATATTAACGGAGTCAACCATTTATAAATATATATATATATATATATATATATATATATATATATATATATATATATATATATATATATATATATATATATATATATATATATATATATATATTTTTATTTTATATATAATTTTTTTTTTGTACAGAATTTTTTTATAAAATATGTTATGACCTATTCTTACGTTACCTCCAATCCTTTCTTAAATGTTGCAATGGAGTCGCACTCGGAAACATCCTGTGGCAAACCATTCCAAAATTTAACAACTATGGTTTCGTATCATATCTGTCGGCTATAGTCTATAAAGTAGGCTATGCCTTTAAGTGCGATGAAATTAAATTCTGGGCATTTGGGGTATAAGAAAAGCCTATGGGATTTTCTAAACTTGAGAGGCTGTAACTTTTTTCCTTAAAGATGTAAGTCATTTTTTTTTTTTTTTATACTTCATTACTTTTGGTAATAGTTGAGTTTAACAGATTCTTAAAAAATCGATTTTTTAGAAAAATCAATCGATTTGCTGTTATACCTATGAAACACTGTTGTCAAATTTAATTTTCGGCAGCATTAAAACACCAAAGCCTATGACAAAGCCATGCTTAAACCGCTACTAATGATATCTAATAGCCTAACAACACAATTTTATTTCATAAAAGTGAAAAGAAAACTTGTTTTGCAATAAAAAGCTTCACAGCAAATCATAATTATTTAAATATATATAAAAATTTATACAATAATTTATTATATATATATATATATATATATATATATATATATATATATATATATATATATATATATATATATATATATATATATATATATATATATATAATAATATAAAGTAATATATATAATATATCTACACATTTTATAAATTATATATATTTCTATTATATGATAAAAAGAAGTGGTCGATTATTACCAGGTGGTCGAGATTTACCGACCTTACCCTATATAAGCCATAATTCCATAAAAGGGCCAGGAGAGTTACCTCGAAAAGTATTAGACTTACGGAAAAACTAATTACATATTTGGAATCAGCGTACAAAGCTTATTATATGTTAAGTCGTTTTATGAATTAAAACTAACGAATACCCTAGAGTAGACCGCATAGATATCAGTGAGTCAGGGTCTCCTCGGCCGTTCTAGGTGACGACAGGGGGACTTCGTCCCTCTGTCCCCATTGGCTCGAGCCCGCCTAAATTAAGTTCCAAGGAAAACATATAATTCCATTAGGGGGCTTGAGCTGATGGGGGACAGAGGGGGGGACGAAGTTCCCCCTGTCGTCCACCTAGAGGCCGAGAGACCCCGACTCCTGATATCTATGCAGTCTACTCTAGGGTATTCGTTAGTTTTAAATCATAAAACTACTTTACATATAAGCTTTGCACGCTGATTCCAAATATGTAATTTATTTTTCTATAAGTGTCCTACTTTGTTTTTTTTGTTTTTTTTTACATTCTGGTAATAAGCTTTATACGATGATTCAAAATATGTAATTGGTTTTTCTGTAAGTGTCGTAAGTGTCGATTACTATATATTATATATATAGGTATACTATATATATATTTATATATAGTTATATAATATCTTATATTCTTACAGTACATAATATATATATGTATATATATATATATATATATATATTGGCATAGATTTACTTTGTGGCCAGTACTCATATCTCAAAAACTACAATAGCTACAGCGAAAAGGAATACATTGCTGAAATCCTGGCAAAATTTTATTGCGGAAACTGTAAAAAAAAAAAAAAAAAAAAATCTCAAAAACTACAATAGCTACAGCGAAAAGGAACACATTTTTGGAATCCTTGTAAAATTTTAGTTAGGAAATGTAAAAAAAAAAAAAATAAATAAAATAATTATTGGCCTTTTTTTTTTAGGAGCAGGGGACATAGTATATATATATATTATTTGTAAAGGTATTACACGCAATGTAGGGGGATAGAGCGATGGGGAAAACAGGGGGGGGGACGTTTTTCCAATACCCATAGGGGAGGGGCGAAGCAACCCCCGCCTGACACCGCAAATAACAAGACTCCTGCCATTGCTTGCAGGGTAAAATACTTTGGGGTATTCTTTAGTAAAAAAAAAAAGCAAATTTAATAGAAAGTCTATTTATTTTAACGAGTAACCAATAAAAGGTCTCTAAATAGGCTCTCTAATCATATTACTATAATTATTAACTATTTTTTTTTTTTTTTTTTTTTTTTTTTTTTATATTTCCTATCTAAAATTTTACCAGGATTCCAAAAATGCTTTCTCATTTTCTCTCTAGCTATTGTAGTTTGAGAATTTTTTTTTTTTTTTTTTTTTTTTTAAATATTTTTTTGAAAAGAATATGGACCAGCATTCCAGCAATGTATTCCTTTTCGCTGTAGCTATTGTATTTTTTGAGATATGTGTACTGGCCACAAATTAAATCTAGCATATATAAATATATATATATATATTATAATATACTATATATATATATATATATATATATATTATAATATATTTAATATATAATTATATATATATACTATATATATATTATATGATATAGTATATATATATATATATATATATTACAACGTTACATTACTGGCAATTTTAACGATTATTTTTATAAACGACATTTTTCGTAAACCTCCTGTGGCAAACCATTCCAAAATTTAACAACTATGGTTTCGTATCATATCTATTGGCTATAGTATATAAAGTAGGCTATCTGGCTATGCCTTTAAGTGCGATGAAATTAAATTCTGGGCATTTGGGGTATAAGAAAAGCCTATGGGATTTTCTAAACTTGAGAGGCTGTAACTTTTTTCCTTAAAGATGTAAGTCATTTTTTTTTATACTTCATTACTTTTTTTTATATAAAATAAATCAATGATGCCAGGGTTCTGCTCTACTAATACCTAAGTTTTGTTAAGCAAACATAATAAATCTGTGTATACTTAACAAAACTTATCATAACCTTACCAATTTTTTAAACCTAAAAACATTGTGTTCATATATATATATATATATATATATATATATATATATATATATATATATATATATATATATATATATATATATATATATATATATATATATATATATATATATATATATATAGTATATATATATATATATACCGTATAGTAAATGAGGAAATGTTTTATTAATAATGTGTAGCAGGTTGCTTCATACCAATACCAAAACCGATTGATTTTTTTTTTTTAGAATCCGCTAATCTCGATTATTACCCTTTTTTTTTTTCACGAGTATTAACGATTTGATTTATAGACAAAGTATATGTTAATAATTTTAAAAAAATGTTGTAAGTCCTATTTTTATTTTATTGGGTTTGTTATAAAGAAAATACATAAATTAATACTAGTATCAGTATCGGCCATTTTTGGTATCAGTAATTGGTTAATATGGCTGAATACTTCCTACTTTTTGGGTGAAGAATTTATGAGAAACTTTTAGATCAATACACATAGTAGGGTCTTTGAAAGCCACAAGGATAAGAAATCAATTAAGGTAAATTTTATTATTTATTATTTATTTTACTATTATTATTATATTATTATTATTATTATTATTATTATTATTATTATCATTATTATTATTATTATTATTATTTTTTATTTTATTTTATTTTTATTTATTTTATTTATTATTTTTATCATTAATTTATAATTTTTATTATCATATTATTACTGTGATTATTATTATATTATTAATTAAGAACCTAAGATTGGAAGGTCTAAAATAATTTTGGTGCACAATAATGTATGGTGCATATCTGGCAGGTGTGTATTGTTGTGTCAGATGTGTATGTTTATTATATGTGTGTGTGGTGTGTGTGTTTTTATTGTATAAAACTTAGCATATATATTGTGTTTCCGTGTATATATATATATTATATATATATATATATATAATATTATATATAATATATATGATATATATATATATATATATATATATATATAATATATAGTATATATATATTATATATATATATATATATATATATATATATATATATAGATATAGTCGAATGTAGAGAAAGGTTCATTTTATATATATAGTGCTGTTACCTAAAAAGGGCCCACTGATGTTAAATATAACCATAACTACTAAACTATTTAACATATGACTATTTAACTAACGTTCTTAGAATGGCAGGTCCTATGTATGTTACCACAAATAAATTTCTTTTTATTTTCTTAAAAATTGTAAAATTATTTACTACTCTGACAAACAAAAAGGGCCGCGCTGTTTGAAAAAGGGCCCCACCCTGATACTCTTGCTAGAGTTAATTTTTTGGTATTTTTAGGTTATTTTATTGTTTAATATTTTTGTGACTAAATATGATTTTTTTTTTTTTTTTTTTTATTTAAAATAAAAAAAAATAATAAATAAAAAAGGTAACTCCAGCTAGGTAAACCATTCCAAATGGGTCAACCCTTATAACTCTTGCTAGAGTTAATTTTTTTTTGTGTTTTTAGGTTATTATTTTGTTATTTAAGGTTTTTTGTGACTAAATATGAAGAAATTTTTTATTTTTTTTAAAATTAAAATAAAAAAAATAATAAAATAAAAAAAGGTAAATTTCCTCAAATTAAACAAAAATTCCAAGTGGGCCAACCCTTATAACTCTCTCTAGAGCTAATTTTTTTTTGTGTTTTTAGGTTATTTTATTATTTAAGGTTTTTGTGACTAAATATGAAGAATAAAATTTTTTTTAAATATTAAAATAAAAAAAATAATGAAATAAAGAAAATGTAAAATACGGTACCTTAAATTACAGTTCTTTCATGCATGGGTTGTGGGAGCTTGTTGGGACCATGTTAACTCTATCACAATCTGTATCACAGTCTTTTGTTGAAGATTGGACAATCCCCCTTCCTTGAATAGGTTTTTTGTTTAAATCCCCTAAGCCCACTCCGAGATTGTTTGTATTTAAAAATCCCCTCCTAGAATAGGTTTGTATTTAAAAATCCCCTCCTAGAATAGGTTTGTATTTAAAAATCCCCTCCTAGAATAGGTTTGTATTTAAAAATCCCCTCCTAGAATAGGTTTGTATTTAAAAATCCCCTCCTAGAATTGGTTTCTATTTGAAAATCCACTTCACCCTCCCCCCCCCCCCTGAATAGGTTTTTAATGTTTGAATTGTGCCCAGAGCTTGCGAATTTTTGTCAATGTTAATTCGCTTACCTTCACAGAATTTCCTGGACCAAAGGTGAAGTCGATAGCCCAAAGAAAACCTGTGAGACAGGCACAATTTCAGATTTTGATGCTTTAGAAGAGTACATTCCACTACCTCGAAAATCGAGGAAATGGAATTCTATGCTGTCAATTTCTTTGCCCTCATCAGGTGAAAATACTTGTTTGAGCCTGCCAATGTAGAACATCCTTTTAGGCAAAGTGAAATTGACAGCAAAGAGTTTCTCCCTGCAGCTGTCAATGTTGTTATTTAACAAATTTTTAATTCTCTTGACAGATCTTGCCAAATCCTCCTCCGACTCATCATCATCATCATCATCACTGCTACTGCTGCTGATGTACTTCAGCTTTCTCTTAGAACCTAAAACTCTTCCTTTTCCAACAACTCCAGAAGTTGAAGGAATGGGTTTGTGTTCAGGATCTAAGATTCTTTCAGCATCTCTCTGGGTTGTGATGAGAGTTGCTGCCATCTTAATACGCTTCCCGCGTAGCGCCCTGGCAGAACCTCGTGTGCTGCCTAACTTGCTACTGATGATATCCTGGAAAGATCCTTGTGAGGGTGGTGTTGTTGTTGCAGACTGGGATGTGGGTGTTAACTGGTAGCCTGGTCCTTAGAACATCAAACCAATACTTTACCCCTTATATATATATATATATATATATATATATTATATATATTAATATATATATAATATATATATATATATTATATTATATATATATAATATATAATATATTATATAATATACTAATATAAAAAAAAGAAAATAAAAATGGGCCCTTTTTAGATAACATTTATGAAAAGTGGGCCCTTTTTACATAAAATTTTTTTTTTGATTTTTTAGACAATATACTAAAGTAAACAAAAAATAAACAATATACCATGTTGTTAGGTGGTATAACATATACAGGCCAATTTTCATTCAAAAAAAAGGTGGGCCTCTTTTGTCATACAAATGGGCCCTTTTTGTATAGTCTTTTTCGATGGTACCTGTGTGTTGATTGGCTGCACCAAATTTCTTGAAATTTGGTGTGGGAATACCTTTTGCATGGGAGTAACATAATTTAATTCAATATTAATATAATTTATAGAGTCCTTAATGCAGTATTGACTGGAAAAGTACAAAAATGGTCACTCACAATAGTCAAAAAGTAGGTGAAATTTTTGAAAAATTTCAAAAAATTCCCAAAATTCAAAAAATCGGATTTGAACCATTATAACACCTTTAAACATGCATACTCGATGGGGTTAATAGGTCCACCAATTTTTTTCGCTCTACACATCATATATACGGAGATACAGGGTGGGCCTTTTTTGCATAACAAAAATGGGTGGGCCTTTTTTAGGTAACAGCACTAGTGCCGTTACATAAAAAAAAACCACCTCGTTTTGTTACACAAAAAAAAACCACTCTGTATCTCGGTAAATATGAGGTCTAGAGCGAAAAAATTTGGTGCACCTATTAATCGCATCTAGTATGAGTGAAAAAAATTGTTATAATGGTTCGAAGTCGATTTTTTGAATTTTGGGAATTTTTTTTCATTTTTGAAAAATTTCACAATTTTCAGCATTTCTGACCCGACTTTTTGAAACTTTTCAAGCATTCACTGCATTAAGAAATTTATAAATTAGTATAATATTTGATTCATTCCTGTTGGCCCCATCCTTGATCTCATTCCACACCAAATTTCATGAAATTTTATGCAGCCCCCCCCCCCCCCAGACCCTTGAGTTGAGCTCTAAAAAAAAACCCACTTGTATCGAAAAAAAAACCAATTCCAAATTAATTGAAAATGTGCATGTATATGCGTTATAACTTCTATCAACATGCTGTATGGTTGTTTTTTTCCTTTCTGTCAGTGTGGGGTCCGAAACCCCCCCCCAAAAAAATGTAACAAAAAAAACCCACTTGTAACAAAAAAAAACATGTATATTTTTAACATTATTGTATATATATATATATATATATATATATATATATATATATATATATATATATATAATATATATTATATATATTAATAGGTATATATATATAATATATATATATATATATTATATATATTATATATATAATATATATATATATACCGGTATATATATAAGACTGCTCACATTTCGTATGTGCTAGAAGTGACGTCACACGGCTCCGCATGTATAATTTTCTAGCACTTCTAGCATGGCATAATCCTACATCATAGAATATACCGAGTCAGGTGTCTAACCCTATGTTTTAAGGTATAGGGAGTTGATTGCCATGGTTTATAACGGCATTGTGGCACACCTACCATGGTTTAGTACCCCACCCCCCTTTTCTAATGCCTCTAGCAATGGTATAATCGTATGGTCAGGAATTACCCAATTAGTTTATCGATTAGTATCTAATCAATACTGCTGAATCGATTCCCGTGGTTTATGATGCAATCTAATCACTTACCATGGTTTAGTATCAGATAGTACCCCTACCCCCCTTTTCTAATGCACCTATGCAACTTTTTTATTTCTGGAGCTACTGAGACGAGCTTGGTGTTGGCTAGTATGTTTTGAGGTATGCAGAGTCGATTCCCGCTATTGCCGAGTGGATAGTTTCAACCTTTGAGGTTTTAGAACGCATCAACATGCGTTTTACGTAGCCGGGTTACCCTTCGTCATATTCAAGGAGGGGGTGTAGGGGGTTTAAACCTATTCAATGAGAACAAATTTCCTGATTCAAAACACCAGTTACATCATCACAAAATCAGAACACACTAACCTATTTTTTGATTTTTCTTAAAAAAAAAAAAAAATTTTAATTTTTAATTTTGATTTATAAGGTCTGTGTACGAAAAATAAAAAAATAATTGTAAAATTTGATCACCTACTCTTTGATAGTACAGGTTTTAAGCTATGTATACATATAAAATGCATATTGATAGGAAATTTCGTTAAAAAGTTATTTAACCTGGGGCAATTTCAGATTTCCATTCCATTCTCTCCCCCATCCCCCTCACCCTTGATTGGGGTGGCCAATTGACTCAGTAACCACGGGAATCGATTTGGAGGCATTGGAAACCCATATAAACATACCCGACAACACAAAACTAAAAAGTAGCTAAAAATTGCTAAGGGTGCCAGATTTAACAAAAAATCAAGCTAAATGCTGGCAATGACAGTCATTTATCATTCTTACTTACCTACTAACATGTTAGGGAGCTCGATTTCTAGCTAGTGTCAACCCAAAAATGGGTAAATTTATAATTTTATTTTTTTAGGTTTTTTGAAATTTTTTAAAAAAATTTTCTTCCTTTTTAGATATTTTTGACGATATTAATTAGTTTTATTTTTTTAATTTCTTTACCTTAAATGATTGCCAAATGCCCATATTTTATCATATCTAGAACTAATTTCTGTAAGTGTTATAGTTTTTAAGTTAGTTACTTAAAAACAAAAAAAAAGGCCAATTTTTTTCTGAAATTGCCCCGGTTGTAAATTTCATATTAAATTTTACTTTTTTTTTTTTACTATTTTTAATAATATTTTTCATAAAATATGCTTAAAAAAGATTTAACTAACATATGATGACATATTGTCACTAAGAAGGGTTTTTAGAAGTGGGTTTTTTTTTCGTTACATTGGTTTTTTTTTGTAAACCATGGGTTTTTTTTTTGTTTTTTTTTTTTTTATCTAAATAATTTTAAAAGTATTAAAGCAAAACAAATAATTTTTCATGGGATTATAGCCTAGGCCTTGCCATTATAAGAAATTATTATAAAAGTCTGATATGTAAAATAGTTTAATAGTTATAGGCAAAAAACTGAAAAATGTTTTTTTTTTATGTAACAGCACTATATATATATATATATATATATAATATATATATATATATAATATTATATATATATATATATATATATATATATATATATATATATAATAATAATAATGTACGACAACTTTACAAGGCGATTAAGCTAATCGCCCCAAACTAGTATATTTTACAACCTCTTTCTGTATTGCTGCCAGACGTATGATTTTTACATTACTATAGGTGCAAGACGAGCGAAAATGATTTCACTCACTCTCCCGACTTCTTTTATAAATATAATTTTAAAAAAACTACATACAACTGATACAAGTATGTTTATTAAATTTCTTATTATTAGACTAAATCATCGTACGTTTCTGTCTTATTACAAGACAATTTTTAAAATTTGCATTCAATTATTTATCATAAATTGAAAACAGTTTTAATTGTTATAATTCAGAATTTACGCTTAATGATGGAGATCGCTCCTATACACGAGTCGCCCATGAATTATATATATATATATATATATATATATATGTATTATATATATATATATCATATATATAATATATATATTATATATATATATATTATATATATATATATTATATATATTATAAAGCGTAAATATCTCTGCATCATTAAGCCAAATGTTTTAATTTGGGCGGTAAGGGGATGAACTACTGGGTTTCCCCAGAAAAATATTAGTGTAATCGGACTTCAGGAAAAAAATATAGAAAATGTTAAAATATCGGCTTGAAAAGGTTTTTTCTTTTCTTTAATTATAAGAAAAAATTAAAATACATTAAATTGGCTACAAACAAATGTTTAATAAAAATACGTCTTTATTAAAAAATTCAATTAAGTTTTTCCAAATTTTTTGTGTGAAAAGTTTTATACAAAATTGTTTGGGAGTCGAAAGGAGTCATTTTTTTTTTAAAATCGACCTCTGACTCCGATTCCTTACCCCTTGAAAATGCTTGACTCCCGACTCTGACTCCCCATCCCTGATATATATATATAGGTAATATATATATATAGTATATATATTATATATATATATATATATATAATAATATATATATATTATATATATATTAATATATATATATATATAATGGACAAAGTTACTTAATGGCCAACACAGAGTGGGAGGTTGGATAAAAAAATTTTTTTCGCAGGTAACCTCATGAACATTAATAGATGTTATAGGGAAATGAATATATATTATTATATATATATATAATATAATATATATATATATATATATATATATATATATATATATATATATATATATGCATTAATATATTTATTCTTTATTCTATTTTATGTAAAAAAAAAATGAGTCAAAATTTCATTTTTTTATATATATAGAAATTTTGTCTATACAATTGATTCATTGATAAGTAAAAAATTGTTATAAAAAGATATTAATGAAATCAATATATCAATAATCTGGAAAAAGCATTGATAGTGTTATCCTTATCAAAATGAAAAAAATTAGCTGGTTAAAATTTTTGGAGCATTATTTTTTAAAATTTTCTTTAAAATAAATACAAAATAAGCGAAAATCAATAAACTAAAACAATTTTTTTAAACCATTTTAGTAAATTAAATGTTTATAGTTTTAATACAATATTTACATGATTCTGAGTGGAAAGTTCTCCAAAATTACACCAATAATTTCTGATTGTGATTAAACTTATTTAATTTCGATTATTTAATTAAAATTAAAGTCCCTTAGGTACAGCGTAGATTTCCCCTGTAGATATATTTTGTATGTCATGTATTTGAACCTTTAACAAGAATACAAATACAAATTTTGGTAATGGTTGATTTCTGGTCAGTCAGCTGATACTTGGATAAAATATTAAATTATTTTTTAATTTTTTTTGAACAATTTACTAGGGTTTCTGCCATACTTAATTTGTGTTAAGAATGCAATGTTGCCATATATATATATATATATATATATATATATATATATATATATATATAATATATATATATATATATATATATATATAAATTATAATTATTTATATTTCTTGCTGCTATACTGCTATATATATAACCTTAATATATACATATATATATATATATATATATATATATATATATATATATATATATATATATATATTTTAAATTGAGGGTAACCATTATTAATTAAGTTTTTCATTATTCTTAACACCTCTTTGTTAAAGAGTTCCCACGTTGAAGTTATTTTATAAGCCATGTGGATTAGAGTATTAATAATTGATAGGTTATACCTTTAGGGTTTATTGGAATCATAATTTGTGTATAAACCTTAATCTGTACTTTTAGCATTTACCTCTCTTTCGATTCTACTATTTTAAAATTACTATTATTATTATTATATAGAAATTAGAAACAAAACCAAGATGTTAATGAAAAACAGGAAAACTTAAACTTCTTAATGTATTTACACATTTAAATAAGAATGAAGCGAAAACAATTTAATTCTTCCTTATTATAAATTTGGTAAATTTATTAAAATAGAAATTTTTAAAATACTGGTATATATACTTTTTCAAATAGTCATCATCAAAATTTACTATAATCATCATCGTCAAAAAATCTTGGTCCACACACATATATATATATATATATATATATATATATATATATATATATATATATATATATATATATATATATATATATATATATATATATATATATATATATATATATATATATATATATATATATATATATATATAACAACATATGCCAGCCATGTAACCTTGGCAGCAACTTGTAGCAGCAACCCAGCTGTAGTAGCAGCAGCCTTAGCAGCCATAGCAACTTATGCTGCTGCTGTATACCCTTATGCATAATAATATATATATACCCACAGACATAACATATATATGTATAATATATAACATAATAGAAAAAAAATAAAAAAAGACAAAAACATATATTTATATATATATATATATATATATATATATATATATATATATAGTAGTAATAGAACCATCTCAAAGACCACATTTGGAATACAGGCGTAGTTCATTCTTATCAGCTTTAGCTGATAAGAACTGTTTTGAATAGGATTAATTCTTTTTCATGTTAATTTATTTATTATTTA
Source organism: Trachelipus rathkii (assembly GCA_015478945.1). Taxonomy (NCBI): domain Eukaryota; kingdom Metazoa; phylum Arthropoda; class Malacostraca; order Isopoda; family Trachelipodidae; genus Trachelipus; species Trachelipus rathkii. Next base: position 24,888 of record JABUQX010105631.1, read on the forward strand.
GTATTATTATTATTATTATTATTATTTATTATTATTATTATTATTTCGAAGAAATTGTGATCGAAGTGATCACAATTTAGGTGTCTTAATAACTCGACAACATCCGACTCCGACTCAGCTCGGCACCGACTCAGACTCCGAAGCGGCTTTGCTCGCTTTACGAAGTTTTTTTAATGTGTGTATTATTATTATGTATTATTATTATTAGTAGTAGTAGTAGTAGTAGTGTATTATTATTATTATTAGTGAAGTTAGGATTATCGTATCGGGTTAAAATTTGGATGGGGTTAGATGAGGTGATATCCTTTGTTGCATACGAGGTTACAACCCACTGGGTCCCCCGAAGGGGACCCCACCTAAAAATCAAAGTGTTCGTAATAGGCTGAAATTTGGTGAGAGGCTTCAGAGTTGAGTTTCTAGAAATAGTTGATATGTGAATCTGAGGAGTTGACTCCGGCACCGGTGCTGGAGCCACTGCGGTGCCTAGTTAATAAACAGTCGTATAACAACAATGTTGGTGTCCTTATAAGGGTTATCGAGGTCGTAGAGTTCGAATATGATGGTTATAAGACCGTATAGGGTGTCTAGGATCCCACAGAAGGGGATCCCACCCCAAACATTAAATATTGATGTAGAAAGCTGAAACTTGACATACAGCCTTTTTAGGTTGTATCTTAGATGTATCAGGGGTAAAATGACCGATGGGACCAAATTTGAGGGACCGGCCCCCAAATCTGAAATATTTTTGTAGAGTGATGAAACTCGGTATACAACCTTCTGAGGATGTATCTTAGATATAGCAGGGAGTAAAATGACTGTGGGTGCCCCAGATGGGGTACTCACCCCAAATCTAAAATATTGACATAGAACAACGAGAAGCAGTGCCAAGCGCCCTTTTAGGTGATTTGTATCTTAGATGTATCGAGGGTAAATGACCGATGGGATCAAATTTGAGGGACCGGCCCCCCAAATCTGAAATATTGGCGTAGAATGATGAAACTCGGTATACAACCTTCTGAGGATGTATCTTAGATGCCCCCGGGAGTAAAATGACCAATGGGACCAAATTTGGGGGGACCGACCCCCAAACCTGAAATATTGACATAGAACGATGAAACTCTGTATACACCTACCATATAAGGTACTCACATCATATAGTGGTTAAATAGCCGTACACAGCCTAAAGGGGGGTCTCCGGGACCCCAAACCTGAAATATTGACCTAGAACGATGAAACTCGGTGATTAATCGGTTGTAACTTACATCAAGGTGATCTGAGGTGGTATATCCTCTCTTTATTAGTTGTATGATCTTACTTATATGAAGATGAAGAGATGAAGATGAAGATGAATGATTTCCTAATTATCCAGATGGATGATATAAATTTTTATATTTCATATATTCTTTCTTTTAGACTGATATTTCCATAAATCTTCTGGTGGGTATTTCTTCTGATTATTTCCTCTTATTTCTTCTGATTATTTCTTTTGGTTGTTTCTTCTGGTTGCGCAACCTATGTTCTTGGTTCTATCTATTATTTTATTATTATGTATTGTATTTCTTGTAGTATCTCTCTATTAATTTAAATCAATTATAAAAGAAAATGATACTACAGGCGTTATAATGAAAGCCTGCGACACTTAAATTACTTTACATAAATTACATAAATATAACTATTACTTTTCTTCTGAAAACAGTAATAATATATCAATTAGTAACATTATCAGAATTTAAAGAATCTACTACCCGCTACGGCGGTACATATACTTTCTTTTTTCTATCTACATATATAAAATATAAAATAGTTATCAAACTCATACTATTTTTTCTTGTTTTTTTTTTTCTTCTATTTTCTATTTTTCTTTTTTCTTCTTTTTCTTTGTTTTCTTGTTTCTTCTGTTACCATAGGTGTAATATGTCTTTATATTTTTATTACGTTGTTAACATATTTCTGTATATTTTCTTTTTTTACACCCTCTTTTGTCAAAATGTCTGCGATCTGTTCTTGTGATTTTATCCATTTGATTTCTTCTATTTCTTTTTCCTCGAGTATTTCTTTTAGATATGCCATATCTATTCTTAGTCTTTTATTTAATACTGCCGAAGTTGAATGTAGTGCTCTTTCAAGGCTTTGACAATCTGTTTTCATCAATATTGGTAGTTTTTCTTCATTTAATTCTTCCCATAAAGCTTTCAGATATATTCCAGCATCTGCAGCCTCACCTAAACCTAATGCTTCCGCTTCTAGAGTGGATCTCGCCACTCTCTTCGCCACCTTTGATTTCCAATATAACGGACTCCTGTTGTCTAATTCATCTACTATACTTATTATGTACCCAATTTGAGATTGTCCATTCCCTACGTTATTAAAAGAGGCATCTGAAAAGATTTCCATTTTTGTTCTTCCCTTAAGGGTAGGAATGATTATCTGGTTTTCCTTTTCTTTTACTTGTTCTATAATTTTTATTACTTTTTTCATATCTCTTGTTGTTGCCTTTTTACAAAATTTACTTCTTTCACTTACATTGTAAGATATTTCTGGTCTGGTTTGTTGAGCTATCCAGTTTAATTGTCCAACCAATGATCTGTATTCTGTTTGTTCTGCTTTATTTAATATTCTCTCTTCCTTAAATCTTTTTTTATCTGGTACTTTCATATTTCTTACATAGGAATTCTGCTCCAGGATAATTTCCTCATTTCGTTGATCCACGTTCAAACCAATGTAACAAAATTTCCTTTCACTCTTTTCCTATTTCCAATTTCCTTTTTAGTTCTCAAATTATCTTTTCTTCAAACTCAGTATTCCCTCCATAGCAAATATCGTCCACATGTATGCACATGAGGCCGATGATTCTGCTGTTTTTCCTCCAATACACTATAGTTGGTTCCAACTTGCTCTTTGTTCCTCCAAGTGATTTTATTATGTCCATGATACTTTCGTACCATATTCTCGCTGCGTCTTTTAGACCATACACAGTTTTCTTCAACTTCCATAGGTAGTTTGTTTTTGCCTCTCTTGGAGGTTTTAAATACACATTTCTCTCTATTGGTTTACCTTGTAGATAAGCTGTTTTAATATCTAATGTTTTGCATTTCCATCCATTTCTGAATTACAGCAAGACACATTTTTAATGATTCGTTGGCACATGTCGGTGAATCAGTTGTTAAATCTCCTTGTTCCTCAAAACCTCGAGCAACAAGTCGGGCTTTGCATTTTCTTCTTCCGTTTTCCGATTTTTCTGTAATGATCCATCTAGTCGTAATTGCTTTTTGATTCCTTTCTTGTACAGCCTCGTACACTCCTTTCTTTTTCCAGCTACTAAGTTCATCCATTTTTGCTCTATGTATCTCTTCATTTTCGAAATCTCCCAACCATATTTCATCATCACCTATATGTTTTATATCTTGGAAATTTCTCAAATCTATCCATTTCTCATTTCCATGATCTAAATCTATTATATTGTAGCTATCTGACCATTTTTGGCTAGTTGCTTTTCCAGCTCTACTTGTTATTCTTATTCTTGATTTTTCCTTTGTTTCTTTGTCCACTATCTCATAAGATTCACCCAATCTCACCTTCAGTGTTTCTTGTTCTTCCTCTCCTTGGTTCTCATCTTCTTCTGATTCCGGTTCTGTTTCTGATTCTGTTTCGCTTAGGTCTTCTTGCTCTTCTTGTATAACCACCCTTACTTCATCGTCCTCCTTCTCACTTTCTTCCGTCTCTGAACCATAAGTGTCTGATTCAGACAAGGTCTCATCTTGTATTTCTTCTCTTTGATTTTCTTCTTTCCCTTCTTCAATATTTCCTGTTTGTTTTATTCTAGTGATATGCACTCTAGCTACTTCACGTAGGGTGCCCCCATGTTTCACTACTACTGTCTTTCCATCGCTACCGATGACTCTTGCAGGACCTCTCCAACATTTTTCCATGTTTCTTTTATAATACACAAGATCTCCTATTTTTGCTTCTTCCAAATGATGTTCTCTTATGGGCTTGGACAAGGCTTTGTTTAATCTCTTATCAGCCTCCTGTTGTATGTGGATTATTCTGGCCTTTTCTCTTGCTTGGAGATTCTCCAAGAGTGTGTCATATGCATTTTCATAATCATTCGTTGTTATTTCCTCGTTGTTTATACTCTGGGAAGTGTAATTGTTTTTTCCAAAAACTATCTGATTAGGTGATACTCCCATCTTTCATTAATAAACTATTCCTAGCTGCTATTGTCCACATCAGTGCTATCTCCCAGTTTTGTGTAGTATCCTCTCTCAATTTCCTCACTCCGTCTTTCACTAATCCCACCATTTTTTCACATGTTCCATTACTCCAGGGACTTTCTGATGGAGTCGCCATAATGGTGATTCCAAATTTTTCCGTTAAGATTTTCATTTCCTCGTTTTGGAATTCCAATCCATTGTCTGATAAAATTTTCCTAGGTGTTCCGAGTACAGACAACCATTTCCCCATAAATGCTTTTACCACTGTCAGTGGATTTTTATCTTTTATCCATGCTGCCTGACAATAGTTCGTTGCTAGATCCACCATCATTAAAAATCTTCTATTTTCTATTTCTCCTAAATCAAGCGCCACCACTTCATTAAATTGTCTTGCCATAGGCATTCCAACTATTGGCCTAGCTGGAGTTCTTTTATATTTTATACATGTATCGCACTTGCCCACTATTTCTATTATTTTCTCCTCTAAGGTCTTCTTAAATCTTTGATACTCTTCATTCTTCTTATATGCATCATTACAAATTCCAATTAATTTTCCACTACTCGCATGTCCGAATTGTAAATGCAGTTTTTCTATTCTTTTTCCAATTATTTCCTTGTTGGTCCACCACTCCTTGTCTATTCCAAGCCACATCTTGTGCGGTTCCAGTTTCTTAATCAATGAGATTTTCAGATGCTTTTCATTCTTCCCTTTACATGGTATTATGTAGTCTGAAAACCGTTTTGCTATAACTATTCCTTTCTCGAAGTCTATAACTGCTCCTATTTTCTCTAAAGTTTCTTTTCCAATCAACCAAGGAACGTTTCCTTCTATTATTGTAGTTCTTATACTTACTTTGTTTCCCATTAATTTTGTAGGTATATCTACATTCTTTATCCCTTTACACACTGTTTCTCCAAAATGAAACACAGTGTGATCTTCTATAGCTTTATTGTTCATTTCTTCAATTTGTTCTTTAGTTAATCTACTTAAAATTCTTTCCATATAAAAATTACCGCACACTGTTCTTGCACTTCCGGAGTCTATTATGCCGTATATTTCATCTTGCAGTTCCTCCAAACTTTCTTGTTCATCATCATTGTTCGTTTTCCAGACGTATCTTATCTCTTCTCTTTGATTACCTCTATTTCTTTCTGTTTGTTCTATTTTTCCTTTATTCTTCCAGTTCTTTGGACAATCTATTGCCCAATGTTCTCTTGAGTTGCAAATATAACACAATCTCGTATTCACTGGACATTTGTTCGCCTAATGTGTTTCTGATCTGCACTTAAAACATTTAGTTATAGTCCCGTATTTCTTGTTAACAGGATTCTTCTTGTCTCCTTCCATCCAGCAATCTTCTTTATTCTCTTCTACTTTTTCCTTTTGTTCCTGAAAAATGCGTGTAAGTACATTTTTAATATTTCCATAACTATATTCTTCCTTGCCGCAGGCTCCCAACGCTACATGAAGATCATTTGAATTCAATTTTGCTTGTCCCAGAAGATGACTTCCTTTCATTTCCTGTGACATTTTACCACCTCCAGCATTTTCACATTCCCTGGAATATTTTTCATATCTTAGTATATAATCTTTCATTGTTTCATCTTTTCTTCTTTCTATTCGGAATAGTTTCATGGTTTTCTCCAATTTATCCATCCTACTGTCTTTTTTATATACTTCATCCAGTGTTTTTAAAATCAATGCTACTCCCTCTTTATCTTTTTTTAACTTTTCTCTTTCTAAATCTATACATATTTCGTGTGCTTTTCCTTTCAGTGCTAGACGTATTTCCAAACCAGGATATTTTACTTTTTCCTCCACTATCATCCAATCCTCCACTCGTTCTCTCCAGTCTCTGTATTCCTCTTCTTTTCCTGAAAAGGTAGGGCATCTTTCTTTACTGGATATCATCGTAATTTTACTTTCTTCCTCTTCCAATGGCATTCAAGCGGGATAAAGAGCAGAGTTGCGCACTGATTAATAGGTTGTAACTTACATCAAGGTGATCTGAGGTGGTATATCCTCTCTTTATTAGTTGTATGATCTTACTTATATGAAGATGAAGAGATGAAGATGAAGATGAATGATTTCCTAATTATCCAGATGGATGATATAAATTTTTATATTTCATATATTCTTTCTTTTAGACTGATATTTCCATAAATCTTCTGGTGGGTATTTCTTCTGATTATTTCCTCTTATTTCTTCTGATTATTTCTTTTGGTTGTTTCTTCTGGTTGCGCAACCTATGTTCTTGGTTCTATCTATTATTTTATTATTATGTATTGTATTTCTTGTAGTATCTCTCTATTAATTTAAATCAATTATAAAAGAAAATGATACTACAGGCGTTATAATGAAAGCCTGCGACACTTAAATTACTTTACATAAATTACATAAATATAACTATTACTTTTCTTCTGAAAACAGTAATAATATATCAATTAGTAACATTATCAGAATTTAAAGAATCTACTACCCGCTACGGCGGTACATATACTTTCTTTTTTCTATCTACATACATAAAATATAAAATAGTTATCACTCGGTATATACCTTTCATATAAGGTACCCATATCGTATATGGGTTTGTAATACATCAAGGGGTCACCAACCCCGCAAAACGCTGAAATATTGTAGAACAGCAGAAACTTGGTATACATCTTTCATAAGATGTATCCTCGATACAAAAAAAAAAAAAAAAAAATAAAAAAATAAAAATTAAATAAATAAATAAATAAATAAAATTTCTTATTCTTTTTGTTTATAACTTACAAATTTACGTTTTTACATACCCTAAAGCAGTAAATCAGTAAATCAAACCACTATCCAACCTCCCTCCTGACCATCTGTGATCTATTGATCTATTGATTAAGGTCAAATTTTTACTAAAATTGTAACGTTTTACATACCCTAAAGCAGTAAATCACTAAATCAAACCACTATCCAACCTCCCTCCTGACCATCGATCTAGTGATCTATTGATTAAAGGTCAAATTTTTACTAAAAAATTGGCAATGGCATTTACATACCCTAAAGCTTGGTAAATCTGCTAAATCAAACCACCATCCAACCTCTCCTGACCATCTGTGATCTATTGATCTATTGATTCAAGTCACATTTCGAGTATCATTTTGAATAAACATAACATAAAATCAAGTTCTTTATACAAACATCAATCAATATATGTTGACGTAACAAAGTTTTCACATTAATAAAGCTTACTTAGCATCATCTGAACTATGAATATAACCCACAACGACAAACGTTTTAAACATGAATAAACTGTTAACGTTAACAAAGTTCCACACTTAACAACAGTAAAGTAACTAACATAGCATACAAAAACGTAACTTATTCACACTTTGTCAAGCATATCTCTAACATAACGATGTTAACTTATACTAACATGTAAATATTTAACTAAAATTTATCATAACATTGGTTAATTATCATACAGAGCAGCGAAAGTATGCTAACGTAACAAAGTTTCCACATCAATAAAGCTAACATATCGTTACATGAACTAAGAAAATAATGTACAAAGACAAACCTATCACAACTTGCACACGAATAAACTGTTAACATAAACAAAGTTTCAGACTTAACAACAGTAAAGTAACTAACATTGCATGCAAAGCGTAACCTATTATTACTTTTTCAAGCATAACTCTAACATATTAACGTTAATCTTACACTAACATAGTAACATTTAGCAAAAAATGTATCATAACCTTGTCCGATTATCATACTGATCAACAAATATACTCTAACATAATAAAGTTTCCACATCAATAAAACTAACATAGCGTAACATGAACTAAGAAAATAATGCACAAAGACAAACCTAACACAACTTACACACAAATAAACTGTTAACATTAACAAAGTTCCACACTGCTAACACCACTAAAGTAACTTAACATAGTATGCAAAGCAATGACCTAATCTTACTTTTTTCAAGCAAATCTCTAACATAACAATTAACGTTAATCATACACTGACACAGTAACGCTAGCTAAAATTTATCCACAGCATTACCTAACATACCTTAAGTACGAATAAATTGCTAGCATTAACAAAGTTTTATTGCACATCAATAAAACTAACATATCGTTACATGAACTAAGAGAAAATAATGTATAGAACAAACCCTATCACAACTTACATACAGATGGGCTATTGTTATCATAAACAAGAGAGTTTCCTTAACAAGCAGTAAAGTAACTAACATTGCATGCAAAAGCGCAAACTAATAACTTGACAGATGTATAAGTAGTATGATTAAATAACATAACATGTTATATTTAGCAAAAATGTATCATAACCTTGTCGATTATCATACTGATCAACAAATATACTCTAACATAATAAAATTTCCACATCAATATAAAACTAACATAGAGTAACATGAACTAAGAAAATAATGCACAGACAAACCTAACACAACTACGCCCTAATAGACATTTAACATTAACAAGTTCCCACACTTAACACCTGTAGTAACCTTTACGCTTACAAACATAATAACCTGTTCATACTTTTTCCAAGCATATCTCTAACATATTAACGTTAATCTTACATTGAGACTAGTAACATTTATCAAAAAATGTATCATAACCTTGATCGATTATCATACAGACCTAGCAGATATATCGGCTTGTAACAAAGTTTTTACATTATCATAGTAATATTTAACAAAAATTTATCATCATAACCTTATCCCAAATAACATTATCTCTTTTTTAGACTCCTTCTACCTTTCAGGAAAATAACAACTCCCTAAACATGAAAATGATTTTATGCTATAACCATTTTCATAAAGTGATGTAATACTTATTATATTTGACCCTCTGACAGGAATATGAGCAATGTAGCAGTCGCCATTCGGTTTACGATTAAATATAAATGACACATCTTTGGGAATAACGAAACTCCTCGTGAAGATATCAACAACAAGCGTAGAGATGGAGGGAGATGTCATCGTATCACCATTGTGAAAACTATCCTACTGAAGAAAATAGTGTATAAACAACCCTTAAATGTAATGAGATTCTTTCTTTAAACCCATCAGAAGAAAGTAAACAAGAATACGATGTACGAACGAGCCATATCAGTTCAAAAGGGTATATATTATCGTTAGACAACAACAACAACAACAATAACATAGCACAAATGAGTTCTTTATACACCCCCAACAACGGAGCTATATGCTAACACCAATAAGGTTTTTACATTCCAACCAAACTAAACATAACATAACCAACCTGAATTAAGAATATAATGTACAACGACAAACCCAACACCATACGTAAGAATAAACCACTAACATTAACAAACTGCAGCACTTAACAGCAGTAAAGTACCTAGGCCGTCCAAAACGTAACCTAATGCCACTTTTTCATGCATATCTCTAACTGCCATATCAATGTTAATTTTACATTAACATCATATAGTTAACAAAAGTTTAGCATAAACCTGTCCCTAATCATCATACTGACAAAGAAATATAATGCTGACGTAACAAATGTTTTACATCAACCGTAACATTTAACAAAAATTCATCATAACCTCGTCTAAAAATCATAATCCCAGCAAATAATCATAAACATAACAAAGTTTTTAACCAAACATAACAAAAATAACAAAATTTTATCCTAACATAGCTTATAAAAATAAGTTCTTTGAATAAATATCACAGTAAAGTAACAATTTACTGATTTTAAAGCAGTAAAATCAGTAAATCAAACCACATATACCTGCATCCCCTACCCGTCCCACCCCCCTGTGATCTATTGAACTATTGATTCAAGTCATATTTCAAGCATCATTTTGGACAAACATAATATAAAAAAATAAGTTCTTTACATACTAACCAACGAACATATGCTAACATAACAAAGTTTAACATCAATAAAGCTAACAAATCATAACTGCTAAGAATATAATGTACAAATACAAACCTAACATACCTCGCGTATGAATAATCCCAACTAACATCCCTGAAAAAATTCCTACTGATGAGTAGTAGTAACAGTCATCTATTACTCGATATGTTCCCTTTTCCGACATATTGTAACAGGTGGCTTGGTATTACATCTAACGAATCCCTTAACAAAGTGACCAATCTATCAAAGATGCTACCATCTTGAACTACTTGATTGACACTATCTTCATCAAAGTGTCACTGGTTTTGAGTATAACATCATTTGACCTATGAATAAACGTAGACATTGGCAAAAGTCTAGGGCAACCTAACATTATTCAGCAAAAACTTAACCTAGGTTCACGTTTCCTAACACATCATCGTCAGTTAACACAGTAATATCTTTGCACAAAAACTCATCATTTCTCTAACAAATCAGTGTTATTTCCACATTGTCATAGTAATATTTAACATAACATGCCAACTTCCGAATAAACAGTTTTCATTAACCAAGAGTATCTAAAGCAACACATTACCTTCGAGAAAACCCAGGGGGATGCACCCCTTGAAAGGGGTTCCTGCGAGGGGGATCACCCGAAGGGGTGTAAGCAGGCTTTGGGCCTCAGCCCAGATGGCTGAATACTTACCCCAAGAATTTGGTTTGTCGTTATTGGGTTATATTCACTTAGTTCAGGGTGATCACTAGTAAGCTTTTATTAATGTAGAAAACTTTTGTTACGTCAACATATATTGATTGATGTTTGTATAAGGAACTTATTTTTGTTATGTTTATTCAAAATGATACTCAGAAATGTGACTTGAATCAATGAATCAATAGATCACAGATGGTCAGGAGGAGGGAGGATGGATAGTGGTTTGATTTAGTGATTTACTGCTATGGCATGTAAAACGTTACAATTTTAGTAAAATTGACCTTAATCAATAGATCAATAGATCACAGATGGTCCGGAGGGGAGTTTGGATAGTGGTTTGATTTAGTGATTTACTGCTTTAGGGTATGTAAAACGTTACAATTACAGTAAAAATTTGACCTTAATCAATAGTTCAATAGATCTGAATGTAGGAAGGAGGTTTGATTTACTGATTTACTGCTTTAGGGTATGTAAAGCAATAAATTTGTAAGTTATAAACAAAAGAATAAGAAATTTTATTTTATTTATTTAATTTTTATTTTTTTCTTTTTTTCTTTTTCTGTATCGAGGATACATCATAAAGATGTATACCAAGTCATTGTTCTACGCCAATATTTCAGTTTTTGTGGGGCTGAAGTGGTGACCCCCTTTGGGATATTAATATATTTAACCCTTTTGATATCAGATTTTCCTTATATGAAAGGTATATACCGAGTTTCATCGTTCTAGGTCAATATTTCAGGTTTGGGGTCCCAGAGACCCCTTTAAGCTGTGTACGGCTATTTAACCACTATATGATGTGAGTGTACCTTATATAGTAGGTGTATACGGGTTTCATCGTTCTATGTCAATATTTCAGGTTTGGGGGTCGGTCCCCTCAAAAAATAAGTCCCCATCGGTCATTTTACATCGGACATCTGAGATACATCCTCAGAAGGTTATACCGAGTTTCATCATTCTACGCCAATATTTCAGATTTGGGGGCGATCCACCTCAAATTTGATCCCATCAGTCATTTTACCCCGGATACTCTAAGATACAACCTAAAAAAGGCTGTATATCAAGTTTCAATTTGAATTTCTATGCCAATATTTCAGATTTTTGGGGTGAAGGCACCCCCATCTGGAGGCACCCACAGTCATTTTACACCCGGGGTCATTTAAGATACATCCTCAGAAGGTTGTATACCGAGTTTCATCATTCTATGTCAATATTTCAGATTTGGGGGCCGGTCCCCGAATTTGGTCTCATCGGTCATTTTACCCCTGATACATCTAAGATACAACCTAAAAAGGCTGTATATCAAGTTTCAGCTTTCTACATCAATATTTAATGTTTGGGGTGGGATCCCTTCTGGGGATCCTAGACCCTATAGGTTTTATAATAACCATCATATTCGAACTCTACGACCTCGATAACACTTATAAGGACACCAACATTTGTTGTTATGCTGCTGTTATTAACTAGGCACAGCGTGGCTCCAGCTGCCGGTGCCGGAGTGGCTCCTCCGATTTCACATATCATTTATTTCTAAAGAAGCTGCTCTAGGCCTCTCACCCAGAATTTCAGCCTATTACAGTACACTTTGATTTTTAAGTGGGGTAGGGTCCCCCTTCGGGGACCCAGTCGGGTTAGCAGCCTCGTATGCAACAAAGGATATGTGCCCATCTAACTATCAAATTTTTAACCCGATAAATAACTCCCAACTACTACTTACCACTACTACTACTACCACTAATAATAATAATAATAAAAAACTTCAGAAACTGGAAGCCGGATGCTAGGCCGGGATCTGAAGGCCGGAGGCACAAGGCACCTCAAAGTATGTCGCCATTGATCTGTTTATATAAATAATAATAATAATAGCAACCAAATAATAATAATAATAATAATAATAATAAATAATAATAAATTAACATGAAAAAAAAGCAATTAACTTATCTCAAAAACATGGGTTCTTATCAGCTACGCTGATAAGAACATGTGTTCTTATCAGCTAAAGCTGATAAGGAATGAACTACGCCTGTATTCCAAATGTGGTCTTTGAGGTGGCCCTATTACTACAATAAATAATAACCTTCTTAACCTTATATAATAATAAAAATATTAATATTTAACAACTTTCATAATATATATATATATAATAACCAACAATAATTATATATATAATGAATAAATAAATGATGTATCAAACATAACAGGTTAAAGAATCTTTTTCACATGTCCACTTGAGGTAGATAATATAGGCCTATAGAAATATAGAATGTGAACTATTCTCTTTAGGCTTAACTTTGTCTTACTCAGATATAAATTGAATCCACCCCCTCCTTAAATATAGGCCTCTGACCATGAGCTCTGGTGTTAACAAAAAAAAAAAAAAAAAGGTTTTTAAATCAATTTTTAACAAAGAGTAAATTATATGGTTATCTTCCGCAAACTAATAATGTCCATATAGAAAAAGATGTAGCTGTCATTTCCAACCCAAAATCCAATATTAAATATTTTTATGCATTTTCAAAAATTATCTTAAAGTTGAAATACTTAAGTCCTTTCAAATAAGTATACAAAATAATTGTTAATCTCCTATTGTGACATAATTTTCTTATGACATAGTTCAAAGAGCATACTCTCATCATCATTGTAGAGAGAAGTCAAAATTTTATAATGCTGAATTGTATCAACACTAAGAAATTAATGGTCTTCCCAGAGCTGCATTTAGTTAGTATTTTTTATTAGCTTACACCAGGGCTGATCAAATTTTGGCCACTTTTATTTACAAATACTAATTGAATAAATATGGTATGCATGACTCAGAAATTTTGCATAATTAAAAATCATTATAATCATGTCAAACTAAATTTCTTTTTGTAAATTGAAAGAAATGTTGAAAATTTCAGTAATACACAATAAATATATTTGAAAAGCTTCAATTAAATAAATTTTATTATTAAGTTTGTGAATTATTATTATTATTTTTATTTTTTTTTTATTTCTCTTGAGTAACTCCTTCTATATGGTTATCTTTGTTATAAAATTTAATATGCAGAATTTGGAGAGAGGGAGAGCCCTGACAGTAAAACTATAGTACCCTGCACCAAAGAAAATCTTGTATATAAATTACATAATGGTAAATTTCGATCTTACTAATTTTGTGGTTTATAAAATTATATATATTTTTTGTTTATATATTTAATGCTTGAGAATAGCGTCATTAAAATTCCATACTCTCCTCCTCCCCCTCCCCCGTATTCACCCGGCCAGTGAATGGTTGAGAAATTGAATATCTTTTATTTACAGTATTAAAGATCTTTATACAAACACCAATTGATTAAATTTATCATAAAAGACGTATGAAAAATTAGGAGAAGGCATGCTAAATTGATGTGAGAAAACAGATGGTTAAGTTTTGAAATGGTTTGCTGCAGGAGGTTGGTTTACCGACTCAATCCCCCTTTATTGAGTCAATCCAATATTTATTAAGGTCTCCCAGCCAGTCGATTCCCAACATAATCCTCTATACATCTGCTTAACCTACTGAGTATCATCCATCATCCATCTTTTTCATATTACAAAACCATCTTAATATACTCATTTATTCTCTCATTCATGCCTTTCTTCACACCACACAGCTCCCTAACACTCTTATTCCTCATTCCTCATTTTATCAATTCTTCTCCCACAAAGAATGTTAAGAACAGAATGAGATTAGAGTTGTGTGTTTTCAAAGATATTGTTGGTTGAACATTGTCAAGTACGGTATATAGATGAAGAAATTGAGTTATTGATAAAGGCATTAAAAGCAAACATGTTTTTCTTTAACACAACCAGAGGCACAAGAAAGATAAAAGAGGTCTGTAACTGTTAGCATCACCTATTTGAGGCTGAGTAAGTGAATTCAATTTGAATTAGTAATTAAAAGTGGATAGGAGACAAATCAACAGGTACATAATTAATGCAAAATAGCAGGAGGGAAAGGTTGAAGTTGATAGTTTTCAGAGATAAACAGTTTCTCAAAGATAGGTACTAGCTCAGAAGCACGTAGTACCATAGTAGGCGACCATAGTAGGAATATTCTCAGGGATATTCAGCCTTCTTAATGTTAGGTTCAGAGAGAGCAGAAATATCATTTTAATGAGTTGAAGGAAATAGAGAGGAGGAATAGCTCCAGAATTGTCCAGAGTGGAATTAGAGGCAAAAGTTTAAGTAAACACTTTTGGCTTTATCAGAAGTTAAGACAGCAGTATTACTATCACTGATGCAAGAGGTGGAGTATTATTGACATTTTAAAATTGCAAAATGACAGAAAGAGTGTGAGGTAGAGGAACCAGAATGTTTGTTGCATTTACCACAAAGAAAAGTTTTGATAGTAAAAGGAAGAGTCCTGTATTTTCTAGAACAGAGGAAACTCCAAAAGAGCAAAAGATCCAAGCCGTGAAACAAGTGAGTTTTGAGGAAAGCTTGTCCCCAAAAGAGATTTGGCATATCAATGACCCCAAATCACAGGCAATTCATCAGAAAATAATGAATTTTATCTCAATGAGTAATGAGTAATCAGCCATTCACAATCACTGAAGAGCAGGGATTCATAGAACTTATTGCCCATCTTCAACCAAAATATCTTATTCCTAGTAGAAAATATTTTGTAGAAATGTTACCCAACTTCATACAGTAGTAAATTGAGATCAGCAGTTTTCGAGAGTTATCTAAGGCTGATCAGATGTCATTTACTACAGATATATAGACATCTAAATATTCAAAGGAGTCATTTATTTCTTTAACTGCTCACTGGCTTACCAGTGAGTTTGAAAAAAAAAAAGAGTATGTGCTCCATTGCAAGTCTTTCCCAGGTTCTCATTCTGGAATTAAAATTGCTGAGTTTTGAAAGTATAATGAATAATTTTGAAATTCCTCCTAAAAGAATCCATTTGATCCTTCGAGATGGAGCATATAACATGAAACTTGGAACTGATTTAGCAGGATACACAAGTTTCTCTTGTTTTATTCATAAAATTCAATTTATTAAAGAGGTCTTATTTTCTCAAAGAACTGCAATTTAATGTAAGAAATGTAGGAATATATTTGTACACATTTCAATCATTCCAGTTTAAGCTGTAATGAACTTAAAAGAATACAAAGAGACTTGGATCCACATCTTGCAAGCCCACTTATGCCAATTCAAGATGTTAATATCAGGTGGAATATCACATATTTGATTCTAGAAAGAATTGAATGTTTGAAAAGACCCCTGCAACATTACCGTATATATTGTAGAACAATCAAATATTCAAGATTTGACTGCTATTAAATGGCAAATACTTGAAAAAAAAATTCTAAGTTTTGCAACCACATCTCATGGTTAAGGAGACTATAAGGTGGCAAAATCAATTATATCATTTATTCTCTATATTCAAGCTCTCCAGCATATCTCTAAACTCTACAGAGGGGATGACAGTTTTCAGACTTTTAATAGATATATATATATATATATATATATATATATATATATATATATATATATATATATATATATATATATATATATATATATATATATATATATATATATATATATATATATATATTGTAATATTCTATAATTTGGTGTCTTGCTCTGTTTCAGTGTTGTTTCTAGGATTTTTATAATTGTGTATTAGATACTAGAAAGTACTATTAAACACTGTTGAAGCTGGATTTTTTTTCTACAAATTCTACAAATAGCACAAACACGATATTTGTAAACAGTTAGAGGTGGAAATTGCATTTTATTAATGGTAGGAAAAACTCAATTTCTCTTTTCTTCTTATAACCATATACCTATCATATCAGTATTAGTAAATTATTAGCCTTAATATTATAAATTTGTTTTAGAATCGTACTCTGTCTTTTCTACTTCTCTACTTCTCACAATTACTTGCATCAGCGCGAAACTAGAAAACGGATATAGGTGTCTTCAAACCTCTGAGATCAGAGGTAACTTTCCATTTTTTACTTACAATATTTTAAATACTCTAAAATCTAAAATTATATATTGATTGATTAAAAATTGAGGATGTAATGTAAAACTGATGTACCTTATACTCCACAGGTACTAGGTCTGGGAGTGAAATTGTGTGAATTAAAAACAAACTGAGGCCGAAAAGACTAAAAAGTGCATAGTATCATTAATCACAAGTCACCTTTTACTGTTGAAAAGCCAACAAAACTGAAATAAAAATGAAGGTGATTGTGTTGCATTAGTGTATAAAAAATTTAAACAAGTGGTACTTTAGTGCTACAATTTAAATAAAGTTTTATAAAGAACTCAGTTAAAAGAGTCTATTGTGAATGTATACTGATTCTATAATATAATAATATTTATATTGTGTCAGAGTATTATAGGATTAATCATTATACAGAGATTTGATGGTATTGGTTTCTTTTAAAGCAAAGAAACCACATTTATTCTTTTTAGTGAGTGAAATCTTGTTATTTGATGGAACATGTTCAGAAAAGCCGAATATTAATTTTTTTTTTTTGGGTAATTTTAAGGAAAAGGTAAAAATAATAATTTTTATAGCAATTAATAACATAAGTAACAGAAATAACTCATTTAGTCGGCAGAATATATTGATATTACATTCACTTAGAGGCCACGATTTAATGTTTAATTTTCATTAAAGAAATAATCCATGTTCACTATTAAAGTAGTTATAAAAGACTACAAATACATTGATTTACTTAAAAAGATAAATATACATTTTTTTGTAAGGTGATTTCATTTTATTAGTCACATGTAAACAGTTCATGGCTTGATCTATTATATCCCCACGGGTTCATATTACTCATGTTAGAGTTGTTACTTCTTAAACTGGGGTCTTAATAAGAAAATTCTGAGTCTAAAGGTAAAATGATCATTCTGTGATGTTAGTTTACATTGTTTTTATTCCTTATTCTTTAATTACAATTTCCATACAATTTTTTTTTATTTTTTCTGGGTGGTATTTATTCATCTCAGCTTTTCCAAAACCAAAATTTAAAAAACTAGTGCATTATGGGAAAAGGAAGCGGTGGCAGTAGTAATCGAGGGTTCTGAGTATCTCTGGTTTGAGCAACCTGACATCGGGGTTCTAATTTATATATTAAGATATATTATAGTAAGTTTCATTCTTTTTCTTTTTAATAAAAAAATTTAAATATATTTAAAAATTCTTTTCTTTATTTCCCAATTCAAAATATTTTAAGTTGTTTTTCAATTTTTCATTATTTCATTCCATTAACTATTTATCAATTATGTTAAATATTTCTCAACATAAATGGTAGCAGAGCGTAGTTCTCGTGAGAGAGTCTACCCTTTTTATTTAATATTCTTTCTTTTCTTTTTTTGTATATCTTTTTCATTAATCATTAGGCATCAGCTCCACCCTTCAGTTTTGGTTTCCCCTAATTCCATGCTTTACTTGATTATTTTTGGACTCTTGTTTGTTCTCTATGAGTCTCCCTTACTCTGGGTTGTAAGGAATACAGTTGTCTCACATTTCTCTTGTTTATTCTTTAATTTAGGACTCAAATTCTACCTAACTCAAAATATATAAATAGCTTTATTCACTTTCAATAAAGACAAAAATAAATCATATTGCTCCACTTCTATTACATATCAGTATAATTTGTCGGGTTGATCAGATATTGGCGATAATCCTGGCCGGCGTTTCAGAAGTAGTGGCGTTGACAGTCGTCTTGGGTTTATAGCAGTGAGTGAAAATCGGAAATATCCCACTTACCATCCTCTGCATTCACTGCTGCCAGATGCATCAGGGTTTTGGCTGGCCGGCCCTTCCCGGCCTCTTGATGACGTCTGTTACTCATTATGTCAACTTGTCCCCGGCCCACTGTAGTTGAGTCTTCGGGGGGTGATGCATGCTACAACACTCCGTGGGTTCAAATCTTTTACCATATTTGCGATGATCCTCAGTGGCAGCAGCAATTTGTGACCACCAGTTCAGGTTTTACCACAGTAAATTCCTAGCATAAATCAAGAGGCCAACCTGACATTGTTGGAATACAGGTCAGGGATAGGTGGGATCACCTTTCTGATGCCAGTATACACAATTTTACACTTTACAGCAGTTCCCAGTGCCTATAGGTGGTATAAACAGGAATTTCCAACAGCCAGGCCATCAAACTCGAACACCAGAATAACCCCACTATCAATTCTGAGAATATTCAGTCAAAATCAATAGACCCTTTGGATAGCAGTTACTTTTTGAATGATTGATTGATGTTAAATCAAACAACAACAAAAGTCAAAAGAAAGTGATGCCTGCCATAAGGAAGTATGATCTTGAGAATGGGGAACCTTTTCCACAATTTTTGAACAGGTTTGAAGAATATGCTTGGCAACTTATCCTAGTTCTACGGTTGATGGATGGAGAACCTATTTGGGTTTGCACCTGGAGGGAGCCATAAAACAGGTGTATGATGTTCTCATGAAATCGAATGCAAGCTACGCTAATATAAAGAAGGAACTGACTGACTGGTTTGGTGAATATCTACAAAAGCAAACAAAATGTGATTTAAGTACTTTTAATGCAGCACAGATACTGACAGATGAAACTATTCCACTATATGCCTTGCGGTTGCAAGGACTGGCAGAGAAAGCATTCCCGGGAACAGATGTTAGTGCTATGAAGATCGTTCGAGAGAAACTAATTAAAAGTCTACCGAAATCCGTACAGGATCTAGTAAATTCGCTTATCGTAGTCTGCGAATTATCTATGAAAGGTGCTCCACTTTCTTGGGAAGGCTTGGTGAAGCTGATTGACGATAATTATTCTAGAAAATGCATGGCAGATAAAACTAGTAATGACTTACAAAAGGGTAACACTCCTGTAACAATTCAACCGGAAGTTATAGATTTAACTCCAGCAGTTCCTATTAAGCCACAACAGCCAACTGGATACAATGCTCCATCAGCAGTTGGATCGGTGTGGTCGATGCCGTTACAATACTCAGGTTATTCGGTGCCCAGTAACTATACAAATAATGTTCAAACTCCAGCCGGTATGCCGTCCTTTGTTTCATCTTCGACACCGCAGTACTCAGGTACCTGTAAATATCCAACTTATGTAAATAGTTTCGCGAATCAAATGGCACAACCACCTAGGTTTCCCACTTCAGCAGGTCACTATAATAATGCAGTAAATACAAGTGGAAATCGTCCCCAATCAAACATGACAAATATTCAAGCAAATAGACCTTCAATTCAAAATCATCCAAATACAGGCCCAGGTCCATCTTTAATTTGTAATTATTGTAAAAAATCCGGCCATGATGTACGAGAATGTCGATTACGACCCAAGTGTCGTTTTTGTGGAAAAAGGGGACATGTGGCGGATGAGTGCTATATTTTCAAAAACAAATGCATACGATGTGAAGTTGAAGGGCACGTAGTTCAGGATTGTCCCAACCGACGGCAGAGGACATCACAGGAAGAAGGTGCACAAGGATGTCCTATCTGTAGTGGTGAGCATTTAGGAATCAATTGCCCACAGAGGTTACAACCACAAGTGACGAAACGAGGGGGAAACTAGGACGCTCTGTGGCAATTGACCCTCCCACGGAGCCTCTAGAGGAGAAGGGTGCAATACCGAAGAATTATAAGAATTCAAAACCCCAACGACAGAGTGAAAAGAATAATCCTGTGATGGTGGTTGATGGGTCACAACTACCAACAGTTACAATAAACAATGAGGACAAGTGTAGTCATGAGGAACCACTTCCGGGAAAGGTTTCGCAGATGGAGCCTTCTGCGCCTCCTCTGGAAGACGAATCTTTAGATTTGTCGAAAAATGAATACGAGGAAATAAAACCACAAGAGAAACAAAGTTGTCCTTCTATTATTGCAGATGAATCACTCCCACATATTTTACAAATCCCTATTATTAATGAGGAACAACCCTCACTCCAAATTCCTTATGAAGATCAAAATGATCATATTATCCATATTACGAATGTCTATAATCCCACAGAGGATGCTTTAGTATTAGGAATATTTATTATAGGTTGTAAAAATAGTACACCATTGAAAGCCTTGGTGGACACTGGTGCTTCTCTAACCTTATCACAAATAGGACTTACGAGTTGTTGGATAAGAAAAAGTTTCCATTGCAACTTTCAACATATACGGGTGTAAAGGGTATAGGAGGAGTAGTTTTTCCTGTTAATGGTGAGATTGAATTACAATTACAACTCTCGAATGAATTCACCACCTCATCAAATACTTTTGTGGTGGTGGATGACAACGTGACAGGATATGATGTTATCTTTGGTTATAATTTGTTGAAGAAGGATAAATTGTTGCCAGACTTGGCAACGAAAAGAATTAATTCAAAGAAATCAGGATACTAATAATCTAATTACAGTGATAACAAAGGATATGAGATTAATGGAACAACATAATTTAGAGGAGATTGCTGTAGTAAGCGAGGATACAATAATTCCTCCCTATACGTGTGTGTCAGTCCCTATTGCCACATATAGTCTTCTAATAGATAAAAACTCATCCATACTATTTTCTCCTACTTCTCAGACGACTCAAAAACCAACTAATCGCTTTATTACGGATTATGCGGTGTTCCCTTATTTGGAAGCGTCTCAGGTTTATATATCATGTTTTAACCCTACAAAAAATCACATTAATCTAAGGAAGGGCTATTCTCCTGGCAAATATTCCCCTGTACATCGGCTCCATTCGAAAGATGATACTGTGGAAATTACGCAGAAGCCACAAGATAATTACGAGGAATGGACATTGGACAATTTGAGAGAAGCCTTTAAATTGGATGAGACTGAATTGTCAGAAGAGCAAAAAGATCAAGTTTTGCAGCTCCTAATGAAGTACCCCCAAGCTCTCAGTTTGGGAGATTCGGACGTTGGGTGTACTAGAATTCTTAAACACTCTATCGATACTCTCATAGATGATCCAGTGAACGAATCGGTTAGACGATTGCAAGGACCAATCCTATATGAGGTGGAGGAAGCGTGTCAAAAATTGGAGGCCGACGGAATTATCCGACGGTCCTGCTCTCCCTATTCTGCGCCAATAGTCCCAATTCGAAAACCTGATGGAACTATTAGGCTGTGTATAGATTATAGAAAATTAAATTCCATCACAAAACGAGATGCTTTTCCTATTCCCAATCTAATTGATACATTGTTTAGCTTACAAGGGATGAAGTACTTTTCTACAATTGATTTGATCAAGGGCTATTACCAAATTGAAATGGAAGAAAGCAGCATCGAAAAAACGGCGTTCTCCACTCCATTGGGCCATTGGGAATTCCTACGAATGCCTTTCGGACTTAAAAATGGACCTGCAGCATTCCAACGAGCCATGCGGCTGGCTCTAGGTCATATTCCTTGGAGCGAGGTTATGATATATTTAGATGACGTCCTAATTATTAGCGACAGTTTCGAAAAACATCTTTCCATTCTGGAAGAAGTTCTTAAAGCTTTTCAGGCGGCAGATCTCAAATTAAAACCATCTAAAAGCTATCTAGTAAGAACGGAAGTAAAATTTCTAGGTCATATAATATCAAGCAAAGGATTAAAACCATTACAACCTAAGATTGACGGTATTCTAAACTTTCCTGAACCCAAAACCACTCGCCAGGTCAGACAATTCATGGGAATGGTAAATTTTTACCGAAGGCATATTCCAAATGTTCGGTCATTGCCAAACCGTTGTTTGATTTGCTGAAACATCAGAAAAATGTCCCTTGGACTGAAAAATGCCAACAAGCTTTTGAGGAGCTCAAAAGGATATTAACTTCCCCGCCTCTATTATCATACCCCGATAGATCTGAGAATGCTGCTCCATTATTGCTCAACACTGATGCCTCTGGAATTGGTGCTGGAGCGTGTCTTAGCCAGGTACAAGATGGAGAAAAGAAGCCCATTGCTTATATTTCTACGGTCTTCTCTAAAGCACAACGTGGGTACAGTACAACCGAGAGAGAACTCGCAGCTGTTCGATGGGCTGTTCGATCTTTAAAACCCTTTTTGTATAATATAAAAGTCCTTATCTTCACGGATCATAAGCCATTGCTATTTTTGCAAAATATGCCATTAGTTAATCAAAGAGTTGCTAGAACCCTAGAAGAATTAAATGATATCGACTATGACTTATGTTATGTTCCCGGTAAGGATAACATAGTTGCGGATGCGTTATCCCGAACTCCATTCCAACTACCAGTAGAACAACCAGATGAAATGCATTCGGCAGAGCCGCCGGATGGATTTAACGAAATAACAATGCCTGGTGGTGGAGATTCTTTATTTATGTGTTTCTCCGAATATTTGAAAAATGAAGGAATGGAAGAATCACATTTACAGATCAGAGTTAAGGTTATCGATGAATTATTAAATAACAGGAGTAAATATAATCTTCCAGTTGGCAAGACCAAAGAAGCAAATCAAGTACTAAAACAGCTACAATTAACAAAACATTCGGGACAATTACCTTTTGTCCATAGCATAGATGCTTTTACGGATCTTTATAAGCGAAGAGTGTTGGTTTACTATAGTAAGACCCATCCCTTGGTTTTTGGAAACCCAAACCATGGAGGGGTGTGCTATTTGTTTTGTAAAAGTGGAGTGCATTATAACCTACTACACTTGGTTAAAAGTTATGATATTCCTAATTCCGCAAGGGGAGCGTTGTGTACCATTGAAATTGAAACTATAGAAGAGGTGAACTTGGAAAATTTAGAAATGATCACGTTCGATGACTCTGGTGAGAACGATATTGTAGACCTATTTGAAATGTTTGACTTCCCCGCGAAGTGGGTTGAGTTTGGTGGGGAGGAAGCTGCTATTAAGAAAGGTACTATAAATTTATTCACAGCAGCTGATGAAAGCAAAAACAGAAGTAACAACTCATCAAAATTGTTGTATTTTCGAAATTTTTCTATGATAACGACTTCCCAGGATTCGGTGGAGGTATTAATGGATCATATTAAACAGTGTCAAGCAAATGACCCTTTACTGAAACGATTAAAAAATGCACTTCTGCGGCAGCAGGCTTTTCTGGGACCATTAAAAACCTTCAAATATTCTAAGAATTTTTTATCCATAATAGATAACAACATTATCCATAAAAATCGGAATGATCAATATCATTATGTAGTATCATTTTCTTTTGCGGTTCAAGTAGCAATAATCAACCACCATGAATTTGTACATGTAGGTCAAGGAAAGCTTTATGCTCTATTAGAAAGGATAATCTGGCATCCAAGGTTGCGAGATGTGTGTCGTGACATTTCCCGGTCCTGTTACAAGTGTCAGGTAGCAAAGATCTCTAATATATATCATGCTCCGCCTACGCTAAAAATCAATACAAGATACCCATTCGAGTTGGTGGCTGTCGATTTATTGCAGTTGCCAAAATCAGCCAAAGGAAACAATTACGCCTTTGTGTTCATAGACCATTATAGCAAATGGATAGCGGCGGTTCCCATTCGGACAAAGCATACATCATTAGTAACAGTAGCATTGCAACATGTTCTGCAGTACTTGCCAATAATTCCATCTCGTTTATTGTCAGATAACGCTAGAGAATTTAGAGGTCCAGAATTTGAGGAATTCTTGCAAAATAAGGGTATTAAACATATCTATGCCACTCCATATAATCCCTCATCTAACGGTATTACTGAGAGAGTTAACCGTACTTTACTTCAATATCTTAGAATATCCTTAACAAATTCAAATCTCTGGGATGTACAGTTGCCTCAAGTGGTCTTAACATACAACCATTTGGTGCATGCCGCCACAGCTAAAACTCCATCAGAAATAATATACCAAGAGGCTCATGATCAGCGACCTAGACTCCCTTGGACAAAATTTGATAGGTATTGGAATGAAGGACACATAAACTTCTCTCCTTTTTATCAAGATCAGTTGGTGGCACTGAAGTTGCAGCTGCCCGGGGATTTAACAGCAAATAAATTTAAAGACCGTTATCAAGGCCCAATGAAGATTATTAAAGTTAACTCCAATAATGTTACATATGTTATAGAATCCCTGGAAACTAAAAGAAAGTATAAAGTACATCATCGACAGTTGAAGAGGTGGTTTATTCCTCCTAAATACTTAAGTGACAATACATGGTTTCAGGATCTTCTCACAAACAGAACTCCTATAGAGGAAGTTCCGGAGACCAGCAATGAAGAGTCGGTGACTTCAACCCCTCAAGCTGCAGACAAGGAAAGCCAGAGTGAAAAGGAACTCTTTGATGAGTTCGAAGATTCAGATGATGATGATGATGATTTTTTGGGTTTCCCTGATTCAGAAGAAGGGAGAGAACTCACACGGATGATCTTGTGCAATGTTGAAAAATGTATACTTTTAAACAGACAGGCTAGAGATGAATTAGAACAAGTAAGTATTTTTCCTTCTATTTTATTACCCACTCTTCCTCCTACTATTCCTTTTTCCTCTGTCCCTTCTATTCCTATTGTTTCTCCAGTCTCCAATTATACTCCTTCAGTCTACTCTCTTGGTCTTCCTAGTGAACTTTCTTCTTATAATCTTGCATCTCTCTTTAATATAATTACTTCTCCATATTCGAATCAATCTTTCCATTCGCCAAACTTTTCTGAACTGTCCAACCTCTCGAACATATCTTTACCTATTTCTGAAACTTCTACTTCACCTAACTTACTCTCTTATACCCCTCTTTATATTACAGATCAAAGAAATCAGATGGTCCCATATAGATATGCCAGAAGATTGTCGTGTGAGGATCTCCAAAAGAAACTGCTCTTCATAAACTCCCCATTGAGAGAGGTCGAACGAGTCGGACTTGTATCTGAAGAAAACGGAGAAGTTTCCGAGGCAGTGGCCATTCTGAATGTATCAACACCTAGATCGGCGATCTCTTCGGAAGAAAGAATGGAACCATCCCCACATCTGGAGAAAAAGGAAAGTGACGAATTAATCACAGAAACAGGTCAGACCGAAGAAAGTTCTGGAGACTACATAGCCTCTCGTACAAGAATGAGAAGTGTCGGAAGATCTAGTGAAATGCCGTGGATCCAACCAAGGATATTGGAAAGAAAACGGTACCCACCTCGTCAATAAGAGACAACTCTAGATATATATATATATATTGTAGTGGTTAGTGATAAAAGATAGTGGTCGTTAAACGAGGAATCTATATATATATATATTGTGGTGGTTAGTGATAAAAGATAGTGGTTGAATAATCTAAATAAGAAAAATGTATCTTTTGTTATGTTGTATTTTATAATAAATTGAAGAAAATGGAAAATAAATATCTACATTCTTGTGTTTTAATTGCGCGCGTCGTATTAAAAATCTCGGAAAGAACGCCTGAACCGTTATAAAATAAAAACCTTTATCCATATTAAAATAAATCTCCATTTTCTATGATTAATTAATATAAATTCTAGTGTTTAAAATTATCCTTTTTTTTATTTTTTTGTTCTAACGAATATATTATATCGTTCCAGGTATTATTTCTGGGACATTCGTGGGTCTCCCATATGGAGTCCGCCTACGAACCTACTCTAAATAATCCAGGCCATCATCAGGTAAAGTTTGTGCGAGCATTAGTGCCTCGTTTTGAAGATCTACCTCGAGTTATTGATAGCGGGATTGCCTCAGATACAACTGATGTGCTGGTATTCTCATTGTACAGGATGGCCTACACCTTGGTACAATGGAGGCAACCTCGTTCACGTTCAGAAAGACGAAGAGATACTTATGCGGTATCTCTTCCTAATACGAACTTTAGAGCGGAAGATGCTATTACTCCAATCAATGAAATAATTGCGGCAGTCAAGAGATATTGCCCCGATGCTAGAGTTTATTTGGTAATTCCAACCTTGCCTGATCTCCCCTATTACAATTACCATCGCCACGTAGCTTATGCTCCTTCAGAAGTCAGAA
>JABUQX010105632.1:0-5000 GCA_015478945.1 Trachelipus rathkii
GTTTTTCTTAATACTGTTTTTGTGCTTCAAAATTTAGGCTAAAATAACCCTCCTCATCCGCCGGTATACGTGAATGTTTTTGGGGCTTAATTCCTTAAAATCATGTATCGTTTTTGTCGCAGCTCGTTAAATTCTCTCCAACATTATAACATTATTCCAAATCTTGCTTATAAGTTTTTCCTGCTCTTTCGATTATTTTCACCTCCATTAATCATGCCCCCTATGGTTTCAACTTTTGTTTGCTCGGTATCGTTTCTTTCCTCATTTCTCACCAGTTCTCTCATAAATATTGTTATTCTCTCTTCTACTTGAACTTCTCTTTCATAATCTCATCTTCTTCCTCTTCATTTAATTCTCGCGTTTAAATTCTAGTCTCCACCGCACTCTTCTCCTCTTGATTTTTCAAACTCATTCATATCTTTCTTTTGCTTCTCTTTTCAATTTTCTCTTTCCTCTCGTTTTCTCTAATTCTCGTATATGTATTCTAACTTTTACCATACTCCTAAAGCACGATAGGATAGCTCCATGTTTCCGACCATGGCAGTTTTTGTCCTCGTACTTCGCTAATGATTTTTGCTGGACCTCTTCATTCTTTTCTTTTTCGTAATTTCTTGTAATATGGACTTCGCCTCTCCCAATTTTAAATGCTTTCCCCCCTCCACTTTATGATCTCAGCATTTCTTCATAGTTAAGGCCCTTCTCACTGTTTAGTCTGTTGCTCACTTGTCTCGGATACAAATTCGTTCTCTCTAGTTCTCGTGACTATTCTACTTCTGCGTCTATATAATATTCATTCTCAGACTTAGAACCTGTGCTCAGCTCAATATTGCTAGTGTATTACATCCTCTCTCTCGACTCGTGTGTCGCGGATAGCTCTGCGCTTTCATTCAATGAGACGTGTGCGATCTAGATATACACTCTGTGTTATTCTCCTACTGGTGAAGGAACAAATACTTCATCTCTAGCACACTTATACTTGCTACTACATACATACTCATTTTACTCCTCTTCGCGTGCTTTGAGTGAGTGCAACAATATCCTCATCTATCTCGCGATCTATGTACTCATATATTATGCATCCGACCTCACTCTGACAAATGTTAGCATACAATACTTCTCTTTTCTGTCGCCTTCCTCCTTCTTAGTTCTATATACTATTAGATAATTCCTCTATATATATCATCAATACTAGCACTTCCACTCCTCAGCATAGTGTGTTTGGTGATCACACGCTAACTCTCAATAGGCTGTCACTGATGTGGCTCGAGATAGGAGATGAAAGCTCCGCTCTGAACAGTCTTTTATTAATTATCGCCTCTTGCTTCGGCCAGACTAATCCTTTAATTAGCCTAACATATTCTCTATCTAAGATCTTGATGAGTGTGATAACCATATCTCTCGATTATTCGCTTCTTTAGATCATACTATTCTGCGTCATATTTCTATGACGTCTCACACCGATGCTTTTGTAACTCTCTTCCGTGTGCTCTCTCGTTGTGCACGATATATCACGCTTTCTATTCTGACTCATAATACACTTCTTGGTCTCTTAATCGTGAATTATTCGTGGATTTTTCACTCTTAGGGTATATTACTACGGTCGCGAGACTCTGCTGTGTTTGTGGTCTGTTGTACTCATTGAGAGATTTTGTAACTCGAGGGTGATGAGTCTTCACTTCATGTCTCGTCACTCTCTGCTCACTCCAACGCGCCCTGCGTCCTATCTAGGGTATTCGCTTCTCTCTGTTATGAGTGCTTTGATAATATATTATATGTCTAGCTTTCTTCAATATCGCTCAAATAATGCTGCAGTATAGTCATAGTGTGATGCCGCGTGGGCATATGCATACATTCTATTCGTCCTTAGTGAGTGTGATTACCTTAGTCTTTCATATGCTTTTGATTACAATTGGGTGTTATCATTATTGAGTGTGTCTACGATCTGCACTCTAGACTCTATAACTCGTATAATGATACGAATGATATCGAACACTTTTCATTCACTTTTAATCTCTCATATCAATGTGAAATATCCATCTTTACTTTATAGGATATTTAGCTTCTCTCTGTCTTATATCTTTCGTCGCCTATTCTCTACTTTTCTCATCGGTGACGTGATGGATAAAGAAATGAACTTTTGTTGAAGATATTTCAATCTTGAACTAATTTCACACCACACTTTGTAACAATAATTCATCCTTCACTAACTATCGCTTCTAACGTTATTTCCTTTTATCTTAATTCGATGTCTAGTGTAATATATATAGACAATATGGAGAGATATTCATATGTACTCTTTAATACAATGAAGCTATAAAAAGAGAGTGTTCTCTGTGAACCATCACATCACACGGTTGACTTATATGGGATGCTCTGATAACGCATACTGAGAAGTATCACTGTTTATAATGATGTAAGACTTTCCTACTTTTCTGCACAATTGGTTCTCTCACGGATAATTCAAGGTCATACATCATTGCACTCATTAGATTTCGAGAGTTATTGACTCATATTCATTAATCTGGGAGGGATGAGCGGTGGGGCTCTGGTTTACACTCGGCTTTTGGATAGTGTCCGAGTCAACGGCAAAAAAGGCTATTGAGAATTCTTTCCTGTCTCTATTACTCTCAGTTCCCATCTCTCGACCCTCTATATTCTGCTATATTGCTGAGGCGATGTTGAGAATTGCTTATATCACATCTCTCCATTAATGAGTGTATCCAGTAGATTGTAAGCTCGAGCTGCTCGAAGGTATATATCTCTAAAACTCGCGCGATACCACGTACGTTATATATGACCAGTCCTTCGTAGCCAATAGGTGCTGTTATTTGTAGTCGAAGGATGTAATTGGAATGTCATAGATAGTTGAGGATGACTGCAGCGCTAAGTTTAGTTAGGATAGCGTGGTCCTTCGTATATTTCCACACACTCTCATGATTATTGTGGATTTCTCTTTTCGAGTATGGGCTTTAATATAGGTGACTTCAAGTGAATAAAATTTAATATTTGTTCAGATTCTCAGAGGACGGAGGCAGAAACATCATGAACGTAGGTGCTCATAATGATCATAAATATATAGACAGCTAGAGGGTGAATGATACTTGGTTGTTGGAGTAGCGGTTACGACGCCACCATACGTATTTATAGTCCGGAGGGCATGCGAGCAGATAGTATGTAGATAGCATCGTAGATGATAAATAATAGAAAAAATCTTTCGAATGATGTAGACTATTTTGGGACGATATAATTTGAACCTGAGGTGCTCCACGTATTACGGCACCTCATTCAAAACATTCATTCAGAAATGCTCAGAAATAATACGTAAAACATCTCTTATCGGATAACAGTTTGTACCGATCTACAGGTGCATCATAATGATGCTATTAAGCAAAGGAGTTTTGTGGATACCTGTTGGTACATATATAATCGTTAATTTAAAGCTCTATTAGACTTCTAGAACTCACACACACAAAGAATTTTACCTATCATCCTCTACTACACAACTCACTACTATTGCTAAGATATATTTATATAACTCCATATTGGTAAGTTCTTTCATGACTACTATTCGCTTATCTCACAGCATACGAGATACATAATTGGATAATATATCATCGCACCGAGCAAGCCATTAATTTTTTCCATATCGTGTTTCCTTTCCATCTTTGTTTCAGTCACAGCGAGTAAATCAAATTTGGCCTTTCTAAATACATCCATCACCTCTTCCTCATGCTCACTCAGAGTGTTATTGCTCTGTGAATCATCTCAATTAATATCGAGCTATCGTATTCATAATCATTTTACGCCCTGAATGATACGAAGGGCGCTTACTCCCATCACGTGACTTTGCTCCGAGCATGTCATGGAGTACTTCGCTGTGCAACTATGATATATCAGCGTGTGTAGTAAGATTGCTTCCTACTGCTATCCATACCACCGTCCCTTAGTCGACCATCATACTGCATGCGGACATACGTGTTGGTGTATTTTTTTCTCCCACATATGAGAATAATAGGGATAGGGAAATTATAGTAAATGTACTGTGTAGAGAGGGGTTGTGGATATATAGTACCCACACCAGTGTACATGAGTGTATTTATGCATATGTTCGTTGAGGATTAAGTTAGATGGAATTGACTAGCATCAACATATGCGCAACCATATTAGGGCTCATCACAGAATTGTTTATTACTATACCCAGTAAGTCAAAATTGGTATATATATATATATATTTTGATTACACTGTAATGGATCACACTATCTTAAATATGAGGGCACGAATATAATATCTCGCAACAGCTTTACATTAATGTGAATGATTATATATTACTATGTATATAGTTAGTGTTAGTATGTTATTTAATAAAAATAATTGTAGTTAAGTTAGGTAATGAATTGAATATTTGAGTGATTACTTTAGTACCATACTCATTTTTTCCGTGGAGATTGAAGTCATTATGCTTAGTTTTTCGCATTTTTTTATAATGATGGCTAAAGGATAGGTGGGCAAATGTTGGATTAAAGACGAGATATACTAATACCTAACGTTTCAATCATCTATTACGGATAGAGATTATTATTCATATAATTACTCTAGATATATATTACTGTGATGATATTTTCATATACATCATATCATATCTTTCTAATATTTATGTACTCTATCTCATGTTTACTACTAAGTGATAGTTATTATGGTGTCAATATTATATAGTTTTGTATTAGTTCAATAGTGATTATTAATTAATTCCATTATGTGTGTGACGTAATATTTATATTCAGTAATATTCTTGATATTAGATAGTTAGAATTAGAATCGGACATAAAAATAGATAGTGGACGAATGATTGACTCGTGATGACGATGGAGCAGTAAACTCTGTATTGACGTATTTAACATAAAAGTAATGACCGTGTTTTTGTAGAGATGAATTGAATAAAGTCACATAAACGGTATGAGATTATAGCTACTCCACGCATGCACATATAATGTATTAAATC
>JABUQX010105632.1:15000-20236 GCA_015478945.1 Trachelipus rathkii
GAGATAATACAAGAAGGATTGAAGAATTGAGATGTTATCAATTCTTCCTGTTAAGGATATGCATATTTATAAATATTTTTATATATATTTTTATTTAAATATATATATATATAATATTATATACAATCTTTTTAATATATAATATATATATAAACCTTTTTTTGTATATAAATATATATATATATATATCTATATATATATATTATATATAATATATATATATATTATATATATGTATATATCATATATATATATATATATATATATATATATATAATATATATATATATATATATATTATATATATATATATATATATATATATATATATATTATATATATACTGTATAATATATATATATATATATAATATATATAATATATATAATATTAATATATCTATATATATATATATATATATATATATAATATATATATATATTATATATAGTAAAACTCTTATATATAAATTATAAAATACATGAGTAATATACTATATATAAATGTAAATAATATATATTAATATAATATATATTATATATATATATATATATATATATATATATATATAGTATATATATATATATATATATATATATATATACTTTATATATAATA
Source organism: Trachelipus rathkii (assembly GCA_015478945.1). Taxonomy (NCBI): domain Eukaryota; kingdom Metazoa; phylum Arthropoda; class Malacostraca; order Isopoda; family Trachelipodidae; genus Trachelipus; species Trachelipus rathkii. Next base: position 15,619 of record JABUQX010105632.1, read on the forward strand.
TATATAGTAATATATATATATATATATATATATATATATATAATAATCATATTAATATATATATATAATATAATATTATATATATATTATAATATATATATATATATATATATATATACAATATAATATATTTATATATTATTTAATATATTATAAATATATTATATATATATATATATATATATATATATTTATATATATAAATATATATATATACTATATTTTATAATTATAATATGTAATAAGTTTTATAATGTTACAAATAATATATTATATTCTATGCGACGATAGGACGATAGTTGAATTTTTGAAAGGGGCTATGAGTGCCACGTTTCCAGCAAGAAGGGAATGTAGAAGTAGAAAGAGATAGAGAGACGAATAGTTTATCAAGGCAGTGTGAAAGCTCGGATGCACAAGATTTAAGAACCACAGGAGGAATACAATCAGAGCCGTAAGTATTCTTAGTGCTAAGTCTCAGAGTGAGAGCAGAAATACTATATTTTGAAGAAATTAAATATTAAGCTTAAATGAGTTGGAGTTGGTGAAAGAGGAATATCTCAGGAATCGTCTAAGTTGGAATTGGAAGAAGCAAATGTTTGACCGAAAAATTCAGCTTTAGCGGAAAGTAAAGCAGATGTTGCCCTATCGGAAAATACTGGAGGGGAAAGAGAAAGAAGCAAAGCTAGAGTTAATATTATGTGCAAAACTGCCAGAAAAATACGTGAAGAAGAGGAACCAGTAAGATTATTGCATTTTTAAAAAGAAAAAAAAGAAGAGTTTTTATATTACGGAGAATAAATTTTGCAAGATACCGAGAAGAAATATTAGTTAGGTGTGTTTATGGAGTTTGAGGATGAGGGTAATTTTAAAGCAGCGTTCCTGCAAAGATTGGAAGAAATCGAGCAGAGTTAAACCAAGGTTTGTTAGGTTTATCTTATACGTCAATACTCCAGAGAGAATAACCTCAGTAATGCGTTATTAAACATCAAGGAACTCTTCCCAAGAGAGAAGTAGTCATTCAATGGGTTAGAGGTAGAAGTGAGGAAAAGTTCTAGAATGTCGGCGTTTTTCTCAAAGAAGATCAGGGATACGAGTTTGGAACTTCACCAACAGCTTGAGATTATTCTGAATAGAAAAGTGGTAGGCAAGTTTATTATCTATATATTGAAAATTAAAAGAAAGCCACGGCGATGGTAAATGATCAAATCATCAAGAATGATGATTTCAGAATAAAATGAAGAAGAATGAATGTTCTAATTTGTCGTTGAAGTAGTCGAAAATTTTAAGGTAGTCAGTTGAGTTAGAAGACAGATATACAGAGCAACTGAATTTAGTAGGAGATTTACAGGATAGATTTGGCCATAGGATAGAGCTTTTGGAAGACTACAAATCACAGACTCGAGAACAAACATCGCCATTGTCACACATAAGCTCAACAACGGCCGTTGGCAGAAAATTGAGGACAGAGGAAATAAGATTCAACAGAGTAGTGTTTGATGTCTGAGTCTCTGTTAAAAACAGAAGATGAGGTTGCAAAAGTTTATGAAGAAAGATTAAGAATAAATGCATCGGAACTGGCTAGTAATTCCGTGACGGCCCCAACCCCACCACAGGGATGATGGGGAAGGATTGAATGAGGGGCTATGTTTGGATGCCGCTTCTCTAGGTTTTTTCAAGGCTAATCGTGTGGCTGCCATATTTGATTTTTTTTTAAGAAGGAAAGTGTTGTCTGCTAACATCGTTTGATGGTCTGTGATAAAGAAGCCTACTCCAGTGTGAGAAAAATGTGGATATGAGCGCAAGGAGAGTGAGTGAATCATTGGCACCAGTCATCATTTCGCACCGCACCGCACCGCACCGCACCGCACCGCACCGCACCTCACCGCACGCAACCGCAACCGCACTGCATCCGCACCTCACCGCACCAAATAGTTATATATATTATATAATATATATAATATATATATATATATATATATATATATATATATATATAATTATATATATATATATATATAATAGTATATATATATATTATATATTATATATATATATATTATAGTTATATATATATATATATATAATATATATATATATATATTATATATATAAATAATATATAATATATATATAGTATATATAATATATAATATATATTATAGTTATATATATATATATATATATATATATATATTATATATATATATATTATATATATTATATATATATATTTATATATATATAAATTTCAAGAAAAGACAACCGCTCTAATACCTCTAGCTATCGAACTATATCTTTCATTTTAATTTTATCAAAGATCTTTGAAACCCTTTTCAATTTTATTCTCTTAAGTTATCTGGAATCTCATTACCTTCTTTTTGATCATAAAAACGGCTTTCGGCGACAGAGTTCTTCTGGTGATAAATTTCTTATCTTAAAAATTTATGGTACTTTACCCATAGGAATTATGGTGAGTCTTGTTTGATGGCGCTTGACGTTTCCAGTACATTTTACCGGACTATTTTCCTGCTTTTATCTAGCTTTCTTTCTAATCGTTTCATATTTTCTGTTGCTGAATGTGAAATTTCTTTCTTCCCTTATCATTAGGGATGTTTCTCAGGGTTTTGTTTTATCTCCTTTACTATTCTACTTTTAATTAAAGATCTTCTCACATGCTTATCTAAATCTATCTATTCGTATATCGAAAACTTAATCCTCTATTCTTCTACTCCTTTCAAATTCATTCCCTCATTTGCATCTAGAGTAGCATTTCGTCTTATGTTTTCTGATCTGGATAGATATCAACAGTAGGGTCGTTTTAACCTTATGAAATTCAACTCTTTAAAAACCCAACTTCTAGAAATTCTCCTCCAAAAGACACCCTTTATCTTTCATATCTACTTCGACGTCTCTCCTGTTTCTCTTGTTGACAATATAAATATTCAAATTTCTTGGCCTTTAAATAAACAAAAATTGTCATGAAAACCTCGTATCGCAATGTTTTCAGTGACGTCCTCAAAACAAAGATGGAACTTTTGTTTAGACTGGGATAATTTTTCTTTCTTCTAGGATACTGTAACTTTATATATTCAACTGTCTTATTCTCCCCTGTATGGACTGCTACCCTCATATAAAGAGGAGGCTCAGGTTTAACACAGGCTTTTGGAGACCGAGTTGTCGCGGTGGGGAGGCGCGGGGCTCTTATTTCCCCTGTATGGACTGCTACCCTCATATAAAGGGAGGCTCAGGTTTAACAAGGCTTTTGGAGACCGAGTTAAAGCGCCGCAAAAAGGCTCATAAACTGCTCCGTACTTTCCAGTTAACTTTAATCTCTATCTTTACGCTGCGACTGTGGTGCTTTGTATCTTGTTTTGGTGATATAGCTACAAGTGATGGAGGGAACTGCCCTTTCATATCTCACCACCTTTATAACTCCCTCGTTGCTGGATTGGTCTTGTATCTGCAAATGAATTTTAACTGGACATAGGCAATTCATTGTAGTGTTTCCTTCTTTTTACCCAATTCTGTTATTGAAAATATTTTTCCAACATCTGTGTTTTCTGCAAAATTTATTCTTTCTCACTTTAAAGCTCGAGAATTTGCGTTAGATAGGGTAATTGAGTAATGTTTATTCTTGACGCTTTTATTATCTTGAACCGCTTCCTTAAATAGGACCCAATCCGTAAGCAGTGGTAATAATTTTAAAATAATAATATATTAATAATAATTTAATAATAATAATAATATAATAATAATAATAATTAATAATAAAGAATAATAATAATAATAATAATAAAAAATGAATAATATAATTAATAATAATAAATAATAATAATAATAATTAATCATAATAATAATAAAATAGATAATAATAATAATAATAATAATAATTAATAATAATAATAATATATAAAATAATAATAATAATAATAATAAAATTAATTTTACAATCTTAAGAATAATAATAAATTAATAATAATAATAAAAATAATAATAATAATAATAATAATAATAATAATAATAATAATAATAATAATAATAATAATAATAATAATAATAATAATAATAATAATAATAATAATAATAATAATAATAATAATAATATTTTAATATTATTTATTATATTATTATTTATTATTATTATTATTATTATTATTATTATTATTATTATTATTATTATTATTATTATTATTATTATTATTATTATTATATTATTATTTATTTTTTATATTTTTATATTTTAATGTGAACTAAATAATTGATTAATTACCCTGATTATTTTTGCACTTTTTCATATTTAATATTAAAAAAGCTACCTTTAACAAATAAGCTGCCTTTTTTTATAATACTATAAATTCTTTTCCAATATAATTTGTATAAACTTGGTGTCTGGTAGATTGAGGATCTCAGTAATATCATTTTCGAATAAAATAAAGAAGTAAATATGATAAAATATATAGATATACAATTGATTTCCTGTGAAAATTAAGTAATGAAAATCAAATTTATAGATCTTGTTCATGAATTCCATTCAGAAAAAGCGATTGTAGAATATTTATTTTCCAAGTCATCGTTGACCTCCCTTGTGGGTTTCCATAAAATAAATCTAACTTCCGAT
>JABUQX010105633.1:0-2500 GCA_015478945.1 Trachelipus rathkii
AGAGAGAGATTGTTGACGCATCATTGGACAGTATAAATATTTTTCAATATAGCCGATATGAGATATATGTTACTATCGATATATCATATTTGACATGAAGGTAAAAAGCAAATTTTTTTTTACGCTAAAGAAGTACCTCAAGGGTAAACGAGAGATGCAGTATCGGGGTCTCTCGCATTCCGGGGAAACGCACAGGGTAGGACTATTTCCCCTCCCCTCCGGGGAGGGCCTGCCGGAACGCCGTGCTCTTTGGTATTTGGGTGTCTCGGGGCTCCGCCCCTTCCCTACGAGGTATGGAAAAACTCCCCCCTTCGTCTCGAGCCTCCTCATTTGCCTTGTACATACCTTTAACAATTTACACAATATATATATATATACTATATATATATATATTATAATATTATATATATATATATATATATATAAATATATATATATATATATATATATATATATATGTGATAGTATCAGTGGTGTATTGCTCCTATAAATTTTTAGCTACTCGTGTGCTTCTCTCTCTCTCCTCTCTTTCCTCTCTCTCGTCCCTTCTCTGCTCTCTTCCTCTCTTCTCTCTCTCTCTCTCATCTCTCTCTCTCCTCTCTCTCTCTGCTCTCTCTCTCTATATATATATATATATATATATATATATATATTATATATAGTATATAATATATATATATATTATATATAATAATATATAGTATATAATATATATACTATATAAATACTTATAATATATATATGATATATATATATATATATATTCTATATATATAATATAATATATATATATATATATATATATTATATATAATATAATATATATTATATACATATACATATAGTTATGTCTATATATATCACTTATAATAATTTTTATTTATTTATATATTATATATATATATATATATATATATATATATACATATATATATATATAGTATATATTATATATATATTATATATAAATATATATTAGTTGTCACAGACCACCACGGGCAGAGCCCCTAAATTCAAGTAGGGGTTGTCTGCACCACACAGTACTTTTCCATACCACCTAACGCAAACTTTCGCAGATGAGCACAGGACAAGCCAGGCTATTCAAGGGAGAGAAATTAAATCAGCAGTAAAAACAAAGATGGAAAGAGAATCCAACAGAACTGATGTGGCAGGACAGAAGAGCGCAACGCAGCGAACAAGCCTGGAGTTACCAATATCAACACAAAACTCATGCGCAAACACAGCACCCCTTGTGCTACGAAGGCGTCGTAAAGCTGGTGGTACGCGAGTGATAAGTTTCCTCGAGCAACTGCCGCTGTGGTACCTATAGAAAAGATATAAGGCACCAACATCGCGCCGCAAAGATAGAGGGTCAAAAGAACTGGAAAGTACAGAACAGTATAAGCCTTTTGGCCTTTGACTCGACCCTATCCAAAAGCCGATAAAACCAGAGCCCCCCCCAGAGTATGAGAACAGAGTGCCATACAAGGGCGAATGAGGCCCTTGTATAGCTGGAGCAACTGAAAAAAGGAGGAAATAAGTCTCGCAGCCTAAACAGAAATCCCAAGTTTCTTTGAGGCCGCCCTAGCAAAACGTTGTGATGTGAGGTTTCCAAAGACATTTTTTTGTTTATGTTAAGCCCCAAAGATGTTCATATTGTCAACAGAGAGACGAGAGAGACCCGTCGAAAGAGATAGAAAGTTAGAAGGTGTCCTTAGAGAGGTGAAGATTGTAGAAGTTGGGTTGCTTTAAAGAATTGAAATTCCACAAGGTTCAACGAAATTCTATCCGGTTAGCGAGAATAGATATCGGAAAGATTAAAGATGAGAAGCAATTCTAGAAGTAAAAGAGGCAGCAGAATTGAAATGAGTTGAAGAATGAAGGTCGAGTCATCGGCATATGAGTGGATTAGAGTTAGATGTGCAGGTGAGAAGATCAATTAATGAAAAGTAGGATAAAGTACGGAGATAAGACAGAACCCTGAGACACCACTATTGAGAGAAAAAGGAAGAAGAAGGAGACCCCATCAACAAACAGCCGATATTGGACGATTTGAAAGAAAACTAGACAATAGTTAAGCAAAGAGAAGGAAGAACCCCAAAGGAGGGGAGCTTGGAGACAGTGACGTGTGCCATATGCCGGTCAAATGCCTGGATATCAAGCGCCCACACACAAGTTGTCCCCGTAGTTCCTGAAGTCGGAAAACATAAATCAGTTAGATAGAATACAGGTGAGACCTATAGGGCGATAGTAGAAGGATCAGAGCGGCTTCGCTTTTTGGAAACAGGTTGGACATGCGTGCTTCCAACACTAAGGAAAGTATTAGTATTGAGACATAGAAATATAGTGAAACGATGGGCGGGGTGCAGCATATATGATAGTATATAATATATATATATATATATATATATATATATATATTATATATATATATATATATATAATATATATATATATATATTATATATATATATATATATATATATATATATATATATGT
>JABUQX010105633.1:12500-26794 GCA_015478945.1 Trachelipus rathkii
AGGAAGCAACCAATCCAAGAGTCAAGGAATGCCAGACGTGGGTACAACAACGGTATGAACAAACATTTTGCAATAATAAGACAAATAAAATTCTCGCAGGGACTCGAACTATTGAAAACAGCGTCGACGATGGTTTGAGTCCAGCGCGAGTGAAATTTTTCTCCATCTAATCTAAAAATAAAATTGTCGCAAACTTCTTTGTTTTTGCCATGTCGGCGCGCTTGACTTTTGTTGGTTGATCCTGTAACAAAGGAGCACCCTAGAAGATTGACATGGATCCCCATTCTGAGTGTCCAAGCGACAACTTTTGTGGATTTAATAAGCAGCCGAGTTTCAAACAGTGATTATCGAAGAAGGGGACTTGAAAACTGTTTCCGAGATACCATCCTTTTTTTGGGAGCGGAATGGACGAGTGTTCAGGGCCTCTCTACGTTGTCCCAGAAAATTTTTTTGCTCTCTTATCTTTTGCAAAATTGAAGCAACTTTTTTGCCGATCGCAGTTCTCTGCGTTTGTGTATAAGCTTTTTTCAAGGTTAAGAAAGACACCAAAAACCATCCACCAGTTCCGAAACTTTCCGATGTCATGGATTCCAGTTTTTAACAAAGATTCGCGGTCCGAACGATTTTGATTGGAAAAACTGGAAGTTTTGAAAAAGTCTGACGACTTTCCAGAGGACTTGAAATTGATTTTCTACATCTATTTTACAAATACTGACAGGTCAGCGGAAATGGTCATTGGTGTGTCGCCAAAGTTCGGATCTTTTCCCTAGGTTTGGGAATTGTGATTTCAAAACCCTGTAGTCCAAAATGATGAAAAAGAGGATTCAATCCAGATTCTGTTTATAAATCCAGCAAGAATGCTGATGCAGAAGGGTGAAATATAGGAGGCATAATGTACAATCATGTCTTAAGGGAACCATCTTTACTATTCCGTGTGCATTTGTAAAAAGACGAGTTATAGGTATAATATTTCCTTTCCCTGCTTAAAGTTTGGCGAATCGTGTTAATTTCAGTTGTTTGAAAGGCTTCAGAGTAGCCGACGAGCTTGAAGTGGCTAGCGAAAACCTATACTAATGCAATCTGCAATAACTGCTGAGCAGAATCATTATGCGTTATAATTCAGACCGCAAAATAAAGGTGGGCTGTGGGGAAGAGCTGTTGGATTGGCAAGGATATTCTCGTGCAACTTCCACACCGAAGAAGGGACTTGTGGATGTTGACTTTGAAGTATAAGTTCGAAAGTATTCTAGTTACGTGTTGGCGATTATTCGATAAGATCTCACCGCGCTGCTTTCAAAAATAATCATGTTTGGATGGTGCGGGTCCATTTGTATTGCCTGAGAATATTTCTGTTTTCAACGGTAGCTGTGTGCACTACTCTTGGGACACAGGAATTTGCAGAAAACTGCCTACGCTTCAAAATGATGTTGGTCTGATGAAAAAGGCGCCCACTCCGTTCGACAATAAAAGACAAGCTAAATTGACTTTTTAATATTGGGGATCAGGTGCAAGATTCATTTAAGGCCTATTGGGTAAATGGTCCACTGCCGCATAATATATCGAAGTGGAACCTAGGTAAAGCTATCGCATAAGAGAATAGGAGCAAAAGGAAATATCGATACACTGAAGAAACTGTGCATCTAAGATGTTCATATGTAAAGCAACGGCTGTATTTAAAGACATCCAAGGGAAAGGATGTTAGGAGATAACATTGATCTTAGATTCAAACGAGGTGACAGAGTCGCTCCATATGGAGTGGCGAAGGTTGAAGTCCTCCTAGTATAGCATCAATCCGTATGGAAAATTGTTTGAAAAAGAGCAGCTAAGTGTGACCTTATAAACTCACTACTCGGTTGACAAGAATTCTCGAGCAATTAGTGGAGATCAATGGAGTCATATAAATTCGTGCTGGCCAACTGGCGTGAAGAAATTTTGAAGACGCCTGAGAATAGGGGACAGATTTAAGAATGAGTATTCCTGCACCTCCCCTATCATTGTCACTCTTTCTATAGAGGTTACCGGCGATTTCTATTCTAACGGTTTGGAAATAGGTAAGGAAACCATAGCTCCTGGGTGATAAGCAAACATATGCATTTAAGGTACAATATGTTTAATTAGTTGAACAACGCTCTTCAAGATCTGGAATACATTGCCCCGAAATTCCTTAAAGGAAGGTGTGACCATGTAATGTTGTTATAAATATTATGAGGATGGTCTTTCTGAGATAATTGTCTCTGTGCGGCTAGAGGTAATGTTGGAAGTGGATTCAGATGGGCAGGAAATGCTGAGCGTGGGTCCCGAGAGGAGGAGCAACAAATCTGGTGGTTAAGTAGAAAAAAGTAGTAACAAAAGATGTGGTTTGTACGACCGCTTTTGGGAAGGAATTTTCAGTAGTATTTGGTAGAGGGGTTTCTCCTGAATGGAAGTAAGTGAGTTCAACCAATAATTTTGTGGAATTTTTTTGGTAGTTGGAAGTTCGATGAAATGCTCAATGCTTTGATTGATGCGATATCAGCATTTGCCAGCAAGCAGATTTCAGGAATGTGTCACTACTTCTTTCAGAAAGTTAGAAGGAGTAGAAATTTGAATTTTCAGGAAGTGTGGTTCAAATATTGGATTCTTTGGGTTACGGAGGTCTGGCGTTAGAGACTTTGTCAGTGAGCCATCAGGTGGGTGAATTTGGAAGACTGAATTTCGAGGAATCAATTTAACAATATAGTTATATATATTTTTTTTTTAAAATCGGAAATGCATAACCAGCTATCGCTGATATTACCTTCATTCACAACTCTTTTTTCTCTGGTATCTCTCTTCTTCAAGAATACACCCAGACGAATTCAGCATCAAGCTCATACAGAACTCATGGAGTGGTTCCTCACCCGGTAATTGGGATTCGCCTTCACAGGAATGCTCATTCGCCTCACAGGACCGGTTTCTACATCGTGGTTGAGTTCGCCCTTCACGAGACGGTTAAACTCATCTACTAAGCAGCACGACGCGTAAAATTGCATTAAAGATGTTTAAGATTTAATATTTATTGTATCCTTATATGTTTATCATTATTCACTATGCGCCGTCCGGTAGATCTATATTGCGATGTATGGTCGCCTCTTGGCAGAACCTCCCCCAGTGGTTTCATCCTCGTAGCATTCTTGCTCTCTCTTCCACATCCACCATAGACACTCTTCTGACGTTCATTCGCATTTCCACCGTGGCGTCCTTCCCATCTTTTATTCGGTGCTCTGCCCGCGGTCTACCGGCCTATCTCGCGTTCCATGTCCAGCATCTTTCTTGGTCCAGTTCCCTCTTTCATTCTCTTTGAGAGTGCCCTCATACCATCTCATTTGATTCTGTTGTAATTTTGTTTTTAGTTTATTGATCCAATCTCTAGCTCTCTGCGTACTTTCCTGCATCTTCTCTTCGCCTACTGCTCAGGGTTACTCCCGTCAATCAATCTCAGCACCCTTCATTGACTCGCCGCCTGCCTACTCTTCCATTTGTGTGTGTTCAGTGCCAGCATTTACCGATCCGGTCACTAGTAATCGGTTCTCAGTATTCGTTTTGTATATCACCATTTCACTTCTTTTGGTATAGCTGTTTTTCTTTCAGTAGTGGGTGTCATACTCCCACGTTCTGAGAGAAGTTCTTTATCCTCTCCTCCATCTCCCCTCCCTGACATCTCTTCCTCTCCTTCATCACTCCCAAGTATTTGAATTTATCCATCTGCTGTAATTCTCTTTCTTCCCTATTGATGTTCAATTCTGTTCTTTCTATAGCTATCCTCATTACTTCCTTCTACTACGTATTTATCTTCATATCGATTTCTCCCAATTGGACATTCCATTTGTTCATTTCCTACAGAACCGCCCCCACCCCTGCTATCAATTTTGCATCATCTGCGTATATATGCTCATTGTCCACCTGTCAACATATTTTTTCAGTCCATAATGCAATTATAATTTGAATAGAATGGGTAAGAGCACACTCTCCTGTTTCACACCTGAACTCTCCTCAAATTATCATTCCTCTCTTACATCTCCCCTTATTTTGTTTCTTGTACCGCAGTATTTACTTTTCATTACTATTTTTAATTTTTGTGGCACTTCATGCTCTTGTTCATTCAATGCTCGCCATAGGTTTTCAATATCAATCCTAACAAAGGGCTACAAATGCTACTTTATTCCATTCTATTGTTTTTTAATATTATCATTTTCATGTGGAAGATTGGTTAAATTGTATTTTTCATACTCAGAAAATCAATCATTGCCAGCTTCTTAGTTCATTTTCAACTTTGATTCTCTGTCCCCTTTCCAATTTTCTCTGGTATATTTTATTTGCAACATTTAGAAAAGTTATCCCTCTGTAGTTATTAAAAACTCTTTTATCTCCTTTCTTATATATAGGGCAAACCACCGCTCTGCTCCATTCGTCAGGTATTCTCTCTTTGTCCCATATCTCATTCAGTAGTTCTAGTAAGCCATACTTCCACTCCTTCTCCAGTCTTTGTATAATCAGCACTCAATCCACTCGGCTTTTTTCATTCCTAATAGCGTTTTTATTGCTCTCTTAGTTTACTTCAAGCAATATTTCCCCTACTTCGCTTTCTCCTTCCTCCACCACCTCCGTTCCCTCTCCCATCTACACCTCCTCAACATCAAATCTCAACAATTCCTCAAAGTATTCTCTCAATCTTTCCAACACTTCCTCCTCCCTACCAACGTTTCTCCCTCCTTATTCATCATGACGCTTGCGTTTCTGGTTTCTTTATATATATATATTATATATATATATATATATATATTATATATAGTATATATATTATATATATAATACTTACTATTATATATCTTATATTATATATATAATTATATATAATATTATATATATTTAATTATTATATATAACTGAAGATGGATGTGGGGAGCTTGAGATGGTGGGGACAACTAAAAAGAATGGATGGCCGAAGGGTGGCGAAAAGGTGTTGCGAGTGGAGACCAGATGGAAGAAGACCGAGAGGAAAAATTCATTAAAGGCGGAGAGATGAGGTTGAGCTTCTTAAGACAGCATTGTTTCTACCAGCTTTTCTCCCTCCTTATGAAATATGACATACATTTCTGCCTACCAGTGGTAGCAATTTTTTTTTAAATAATTTTACTTACCTGCTCAAATATAGATATATATATATTTATATATATATATATACTATATATATATATTTATATATATATATATATATATATATATATATATATCAGTAGACCAGAAAATGTATTTGGGGAGATTGAGATGGTGGGGACATCTGGAGAGGATGGTGCAGCAAGACAGAATGCCGAAAAGAAGATGGGAATGGAAAAAATGGATACCAGAGGGCAGAAGACCAAGGGAAGACGAAGAAGAGATGGGCGAAGTCGGTGAGAGGGACTCTTTGGGAAAATGTCAGCTTTCCAAAATGAGTAGGCTAAAGAGAAGAGGATAGTGCAGCAGAGGATGTCTGGAGAGCGATGCTGGACAGACTGACGGAAGATAGTAATACCTGGGAGATGAAAAAGCAAGAAACGATATTTCTATAACTATTATAATATATATACATATACTATACTATACTCTATTTATATATACTCTATTTATATAATACTATATATATATATATATCCATTATATATATTATAATATATATATAGTATATATATATATATATATATATATATATATATATACTAACTTACAGTTTTAAGGCCAAACTTACCAAAGCCCTCGCATGATATCTCGAAACTACGATATGTACAAGAAAACTAATAACATATGTTTGGAATCAGCGTAATGAAATTGTTATGAAAAAACTTTACCTTACTTAAATTTATCGGATTTTAACTGAAATGAGCAAAACATTAGGTTAGAGGTTAGGTTAGGCTGGGTTAGGTTAGGTTAGATTCATCAACTTCAACAATTTTATTTAAACTACTAGTGACGCTCGCGCATCGTTAGCAAAAAAATATATTATTTTTAATACCGTACTATATTTAAGATGCACTTTGCTTAAAAACGAATTTCTTGGTATTGCAAAATATTCTTTTCTACAATCCTTTCTATTACATCTATAAACATATGTTATTCTTTCTTCATATAATTTACACTTACCTTTACATTTGACGCAGTTTTTTTTCACTTATAATTAAATTAAAATGCTGCAAAATCCCTATTAACTCATATTTATTTGAACATAAATTAAACGAGTCATCCAACAACATTCTTACAATTAAAACTGACTCACCGAGACTCACTTTATAGAAATTTTAACAGACCTTAAAGTTATCGTACACTTTAAAACGTATACTTTTTATTTTTTTATTTTTTAACTTTTTTTTTTTTAAAAAACCATTTTCATTTATAAAAATTTACCACAATTCCAAATATGTTATTTGTTTCGTGGTACACCACGTACTTTTTACGGTATCATGCGAGGGCTTTGGTAAGTTTCACCCAGTTTTAATACAAATATGTATATTTTTTATAAATTACAACGCTTATTAGGCCTACTTCTTATATTTTTTACTAGTCACAAAAGAAACAAGTTCAAGTAACGAACGAAAGAAGTTAATGACTCATTGAACGGGCAACAGTCACTATCTTTTTTTTCTTTCAGGAACCAATAAGGAATGGAGGAATACATCATAAGAAAAAGGCATGTTAAACATTAGTAAACGAGATAATAACCGTGTAAGAATAAACACATTTTGAGCAATTTAGAGGAGCGTTTAGGAAATTTTGGAAAAAAAAGTTTATCTGTTAGAAATCGAATCTAATACAATTTAAAATCTGATAAGAAATATTTTATAAACTCGTAAATTAAGGTAACGGTTAACGGAACTTTTTGGAGAAAATTGAACTCAATTAACGTTAATTTCACAAATTCGTAAACTCGTATTGTCCTGTTTACTCTTCTTTTGCGAATGAATTACGTAAAGCGCTTTAAACAGTTAAACGAAATAAACTAACGATGTAATTTAACGGTCTCATTGGCACTTAACGCGTTTAAACACGTTAGCCTATGTCCCCGAACTCTTTTGTATATATACGTCAAGGTCTGCAACTCAAAATGCGCCATAGGATCTCGCTTCCAGCCATCATCCTTCCCTGCGTCAAGGCGAATCGCCGTGGCACCGCCGGACTTCCCTCCCCCCTCCCATAAAACAAAATAGAAATTATATATATATATAAATCATATCATATATTATCATATGCTTATATATATATACTATTATATAAAAAAAAACTTTACTAGCTATATATATAGTATATATGTATATATATATATATATATATATATTATATATAGTATATATTAATATAATATTATATATATTATTATATTATTATATATATATAACTTTTGATCAAAATAAAAAAAAAAAATTCCAGACTTTTCTTTTTCTTGACGAATTAATGACTAATGGCAACCTTGACTCCGAGTCTCTGACAGTGACTCTGTGACTTTAAGTATTGCTCAGTTGGTGGTAACACATGGTGGTAGTGAGTTTAGTTGTGATATTTCATAGTACACATGCTGCTGGCATTATAATTTAATTAAAAATGATGTGAACGTAACGAAATCAAAATCTTATTTTTCATCATGAGTGGAGGAATACTTTATTTTTTTACCATGTTTCGTAATAAATGCTTATGCCTGATTTGTCGTGCTTCTGTTGCTATTCTCCAAAAAAGGCATTTGCCAAGACAGCTTATCCTGAAAAACTAAAACTAAGGAAATATTATAGTTAAAAGAGTCTACAAAGCGGTCAGTGACTAGGATTGCGCACAGCAACAAACTTTTTACTAGCAGCCTGTTACACAATCAAATCAACAAACCAACGCATCACTTTTGCGATAGTTATTCGATTTTGGTAAAACATTAAAAACATTTCACTGTATGGGAGGTTGTTCATGAGGCTTTTCTTGAGGCCACAGTGCTCGTTTTATTTTTATTTACCAAAAATCAACAACCAACGCATTTCACTTCACGCATTAGTATAGTTTTGGTTAAAACATTTAAAACCTGTTTCGCTGCATGGAGCGTTGCTCAAGAAGCTTTCTCTTGAACCAGTTGCCATATTTGTTTAATTTTGACAACCCTAAAAAACAAAATACCCGTCAATAAATATAATTCCAGCTATAAAAAACCAACACTCTCCCGTACAACTGGATCGACGTGTGGAAGCATTGATACAGATCTTACTGAACCAATGTAGAAAATGGACACACAGAATGTGCTTTTATCTATTTATAATTCGATGATTCTACTGACGATTGTCGATACAGTGTTCAACTCATTATATTTATAAAGAAATGGTATTCTCGGATATGACCACTAAAGAAGAATTCCTTACTATCATCTCCCTGAAAGGAAGAACTCCGGGTGAAGATATATTTAAAATATTTTCTGTTTGCTCAAAAAACAATACTACCACTTCGAAAATTGGTTTGTATATCGACTGACGGAGCACCTTCTATGGTCGGGAGAGATAATGGATTTATTGCACTTTGCAAAAAAAAGCAACGACTTTCCAGATTTCTCAACTTTCCAGTGCATTACTCACAATAATACCTTGTGCGTAAAAGTATTGAACAAAGATATTATGGATGTTGCTGTGAAATAAGCCAATTCTATCCGAGCTCGGTCTCTTCTCAGGCGACTTTTTCGAAGTCATTTGGAAGATAATGAATGTGAACATGAAGACTTGCATCTCTTCACTAACGTTAGGTGGCTGAGCAGGGGAAAATTTTTAGAAAGGTTTTGAATCTTCTCAAAGAAATAATTACTATTTTTAAATTCAGAGGGAGAACATTATGACCAGTTACAGGGCATTACTTGGGAGCAGAAATTATCATTTGTAACTGATCTGACTGGTCATTATAATACTTTCAACATTAACCTGCAAGGTAAATGAAAAAATATTATTGATTTAGTAAGTTCCTTAAATGCTTTCAAAGCAAAACTAAGGCTCCTTGTAGCTCAGCTAAAAAGAAGAAATTTAAAGAACTTTCCATATTTACAGAAGCAAAAAAGTGTCAAAGTGAATATGATTTTGGTAATTACTTCTGTGAGTTGGAAACTCTTATACAAGAATTTGAAACACGATTCACAGATGTAAAAAGCTTTGAGCCAATTTTCTCTTTCATGAGTTACCCTTTTAGAGAATGCAATATCGAGGCCGTTGCTTCCGAGATTGCCAGCAAATTTAATTTAGATCCTTCCACTTTGAAATCATGAATTTTAACAATACATCATATATTTTCGCTAAAATCACAGAGCAACGCGAGGCATGAAGCTTATTTTGGAACTAATTACAGAAGTGGAATAAATATCGTGCTTAAAAAACCATTTTCTTTGCGTCTCACTTGCATATTTGGATCTACATATCTATGTGAATCGGCTTTTTCACACAATAAAGATTATAAAATCAAGAAATATAGAACGTCGGCCTCACACGATGAACCCTTGTCTGGCTGTTGGAATAACAGACAACAAGCGAAAAATGTTGCCAAACTATTAAAAAAGCTTGTGATGAAAGTTGCAATGCCATGCCAACCGTGAAGCTTGCGAAAGTCGTTGAAGCTGTTAAAGGTAAAATACAATATTTTAAAAAAAATTTTAAAACTACACAAAAAGCAGTAAAATAGTGCAGGTATCTAGCGCAAATTATATATATATATATACGTGACATACTAAATAATATATTATTACTATATATAATATATATATATATATCTTATATATATATATATATATATATATATATATACTACTATATATATAATATACTATTATATCGATAATATGATACCCTTCTTTATTTATTCATACTATATATAGTATTGATCCTAGCGCATATATCTCATTATATTATTAATATTATATTATAATATATACTAATATATATATTATATGTATAATATTTATATATATATGGTAAAAGTTACTTAACGCACACACGGAACGGTGAGCTCGGATCAAAAAAAATTTCACAGGTGAGCTCTATAGATTACAATAAATAGACGTTTTAGGGTCGAAATGTATAAAAAAAAAAAATATAAAAAAAAAAAAAAAAAATCTTAAAAAATAACAATAGCTACAGCGAAAGAAATCATTTTGAATCCTAGTAAAATTTTAGTTAGAAAAATGTTAAAAAAAGAAAAAAAAAAAAAATTTTTAGTAAATAAATATAGATATGAGGAGAAAGCCTATTTAAGACCTTTTATACGTTACTCGTTAAAATAAATAGACTTTCTAGGTATAGTTTAGTTTTTTTTTTTTTAATTAAAGAATTACCCCAGGGTATTTACCGCGCATAGATGGCAACAGTCGGGGTCTCTCGGCCTTCCGGGAACTACGGGGTAGGACAATTTTCACCCCTCCGGGGAGGGTCTTCCGGAACCCCGCTTCTTTGGTATTGGTGTCGCGGGGGTTCCTCGCCCCTCCCCTACGGGGTATGGAAAACGTCCCCCCCTGTGTTCCCCGTCGGCTCGAGCCCCCTACATTGCCGTGTAATACCTTTACAAATAATATATATATATATATATATATATATATACTATATACTCATATATAATATATATATCTATATATATATATTATATTTATATATATATATATATATATATATTATATTATATATATATATATATATATATATATATATATATTAAATTTCGACCCCTAGGACAGGTAAAAAAAAAAAAAAAAAAAAAAAAATTCATTCGACCCTAGAACATCTATTACTATGTATCATAGATGCTACCTGTGAAATTTTTTTTTTTTATCCGAGATCCCGTTCCGTGTGGGCGTTAAGTAACTTTGTCCATTAATTAGTATACACAAACCATTTCGGAGGAAAATGACCGCGACCTTTTTTTGACCGTGATCTGACCGCGACCTTTTTTGACCTTTTCTGACGGCGACCTTTTTTTTGACGCTGCGAACTTTTTACCTGACCTTGACCGTTTTTGGCGACCTTTTTTACCTTTTTGGCCTTGACCTTTTTCGACTAACCCTTTGGTTCTTCCACTGGGTCTTATTTTTGGCCCACTCGTATTTTTCGGCAACACCTAGATTTTTTGGCCTGACCCCCAATTTTTTGGCAACCCCAATTTTCTTCCAGGCAACCCTGATTTTTTCTTTTGTTTGACGCCAAACGCGTTGCGTAAGCAAACCGTTGTAACGTATTTGCCCCCCCTATTTTACGCCCCCTATTTTTTCGACCATGGGTAATTTTTGCCCCCCGGTAATTTTTGATCTTCATTTAGGGGCATTAGCCCATATTTTTGCATGTGCTTTAACCTTTTTTATGTCCTTCCCCTTGCTCCGAAAGTTTGACAACGAATACCATGGTCAATTTTGACCACGTTAATTTGCTTGTCCTTCATGGGTCAACTTTGACCCACGGTAATTTATTGTCCTTCCTTTAGGGCTTAGCCGCTTTTTTTGATGTTCTTTAACCATTGGTTGACCATGATTGATTTTAGGCCTATTGACCTCTGCCATGCTATTACATGGGTTAATTTTTGGCCCACCGCCAATTTTCTGGCCACTCGTGCCCCACCCGTCACATATCTTCGTTTCCTAACTTGAACGCATCAGTATGAGCATCTATTATCTAACTTGCAACACCTACCACAACATCACAACACACACACACACACAGCACACACACAACACACACTTATACACACATGTCACTATGACACTTATCACACCATTCGACTATGGACACTTACAACTCACCCCATAGATACTTGCACTTGGGTCAAATTCTTCTTTTTCCGTAAACAACGTGATGCGCTCAGAAATTTTTGAAACTTTTAATATTCTTGCATGGACGTATTAATGCTCTATCCCTGGGTAAAGTTCAAAAGCCCCATTCGTTTTTTGTAGAATTCCTATACCTACGGTATGTAAACAGGGGTGAGCCAAAATGTTTGAACAGGTGGAGCAAAATTTATTAGTTAAATGGAAAGTGAAACAAATTATATAATAATATATATCACAAAACAATAATAGATAATATACATATATACCAAATCATAGAGATGATATTGTTAGGGATACTTATAAGGTATACATTGCCTCATTTATGTTATTTTTTTGGGAAAAATAATATTTCCCATGAAAATGAATCCGAAATATTGTTATAAAAAATCGAAAGAAAATTTCCATTTCGTGGGTGCTAATTATATAAAAGAAGGAAAAATATTTAACGCTGTAGAATTTCTGACATTATAAATATTGAAGTATGGTTTAACCTAAATCTTATTTGAAGTTTGGTGAATATTTTTTTAAAGAAAATTTTCCACAGAATGTACAAAAAATCAATAATTTTCGGAAAATCGATTAACCTTTTGAACCTTAATATCTCTGATGGGTAAGTGCTAAAAATCTGAACAACATTTCACAACATTTATATACTAACGTTACCAATACGATGTTCCCTTCACCATGCAAATAATTAGACTTTGGTATTTGCTTGGTTTAAGAAAAAATACAGCCCTTCAAAAATGCCAAAAAAAAAAAAATCTTTTCCATTATAGTTAACGCACTACCGCTTAACAGAGCATAGTTAATTAATAGTTCAAACAAATACGTAGATTCGTTAATATAGATGTGGCTCAATTGAAATTTTTGCTATGTTGAAAAAATTTAATTTTAAGGTAAATATACATAGAATGTACCCTTATATCTACTGTAAATGACAAATTAACTAATATACTTTGAAAAATTATCTTATTATATATCTTATATATATTATATATATATAATATATATCATATATATATTAATACTTATAATATAATATACTATATATCTATATATATATACTTAAGCTATTGATATTACTTAAGTAAGTATATCAAAACCTCTTATATATATTATATATATATACTAATACTAATATAATATATATATTATAATTATTATTATATATATAATATAAGCATGATACTTCTATAAGGTAGAATGATTTTATGTTATTATATATAATTAGTATGGATTTATTAATTATGTACCGTTAAGATCCGGCTCTAACTAGTATTGTTTTAGTATTATTATAAAGAGAAAATAATAATACTATGTAAGTTGCTATTAAGATTATATGTACACAGATAATTAAAGAAATCTTGTACAAAGCAAGTCCTGTATGCGAAAGACAGAATACATAGATATAATATAATACACTCTATATATATTGATTAATACAAGGTCACACACGTAAGTGGTGAATATACCTGTCACCTACGTGCGTGCACATAGGTGAAGAAGAGAGCCAGTTATGTGAAAGAGATATCGGAGAAGCTCAACATTCATTGATAACTCTTCTCGGTATCCCAATAAATTGTCTTTATAATGGTTAATCCATATTTATAAGGTAATATTAAAAAACAATTTCATTTATGAACTAGTGATCAAATATCTTTTTAATGTGTCAGTTCATGAAACATAGATCATTAGACATAATTTCATCATAAAGAACTTAAATTAAAAGAAGTCGTTTCGCTATTCATCAAAAATCATATTTTTAATTATTTCGCTATATCAAGTGATCTCTCATTAAATAGGGCCAAATTACATCATTATATGATAGAATCAGAATTTGTTACATATATTAATTAAATATATAATTTGTTTTATATATATTACTATAATAATATATATATATCATAGTATATATATTATTAATATAATATAATATATTATTAATAAATTAATATAATATATATATAATATAATATTTAATATAATAATAATCTAATAATTTATATTATATATTAATATATATTACTATATTATAATATACTATATATAATACTAATATTTCATATATATTTTCATTATGATGATATAGATTAATAATTAACATAAAAAAAAAATTAATAAATGCAAAATAATAAAAATTGTATAGCTAAGTAATATATATACCGGATTTTTATATATATTTATATATAATATATAACCGGTAATTTATACTGCACAATTTTATATATAATTTTGCATTCATAAGGTTTTTATTTATGTACTTATTAAATCACTACTTATATAGAAAATTAAATATTACATATCTTAAATATATATATACTATATATATCAAAACCTCGTGAGATATATTTATAATATTAATAGTATTATATTATTATTTATATATAATATAATATATAATAACGTAATTATATCAGTGATACGATATAATAAATATATATCAAATACTAATTATTAATCAACATAGAGTAGTGTGAATAGTAATATA
>JABUQX010105634.1:12500-17500 GCA_015478945.1 Trachelipus rathkii
CATCAATTTTAATAGTAAAAAATGTAAGGTTCTTCACCTAGTTACTCAAATAAAGGTTTTAACTACGATATGAATGGGAAATGGCTTGAGAGTGTGGATCAAGAAGATGATTTAGGTGTGAATATAAGTAGTAATTTGAAAGTAACTAATCAGTGTTAGGAAGCATGGAATAAAGCTAATAAGATGTTAGGTATAATAAATTGCAATGTTGTTTACAAGAGCAAGGAAGTTATAAGTAAACTGTATAATAGCTATGTTAGGCCAGTATTAGAGTATTGTGCACGAGCTTGGGCCCCTTATTTAAGGGAAGACAAATATATGCTAGAGAGAGTGCAACGTAGAGGAACAAGGATGATTTCCGAGTTTGAGGGTAAGAGCTATGTATGAGAGGCTGAAGGAGTTAGTAATGTTTTCTGTATAAAAGCAATTTCTCTGAGGGGGCATAATACAAGTCAACAAAATATTTACATCCATTGGTAATACGGAGACCAATAAATTCTTCACAATAGACCACGGACGGGAGACCAGAGGGCAAAGTAAGAAAATTAAGAAGTAATGCCATCTTGATATAAGAAAGCATTCATTCATTAATAGGGTTGTTAATTTTTGGAATGGTTTGGCACAGGAGGTTGAGTGCGACTCGACTGCAACATTTAAGAAAGGATTGGATGGGCATATGGATGGTTTGGGTATCATAAAGTATATTTTGACTAAGCTGAATTGGCGGGTTTAAGTTACAATAGTTATTAAGGTAAAACTGCATGTTATGACCATAAAGTTATCAAAGCTTGTAGTATGGTTAGCATGTACTTTACCTATAGTTTTTTTTTCTTTTAGCGCTAGACTTTGTGTAAACTATATAAGTTACTGACACCCCTAGGGTGCTTTGCGGAATTGCATGATCATGTTTGGTTATATTTAGTTGACTGGGACAGTCTCGATAGGCCCATGTGGTTTCTTATTGTCCCTATATTTCTAATATTCTAATATTCTTGAAGGCCTAAAATATATACATTTACACAGGCTTTATATTTATGTTAGAACGAGTGTGTAGAAAGAGAATAAACATCATTGAGGGTATTTTTTTTTTTAATTTATCCTTTAATTTTAGGGGATTTTTTTTTTTTTTAATTTCCCTAATTTGCTTCTTAACGAGGATGAATACTCTAATCCGAATCCGTGAATTCCCTATAATAATAATAAATAATAATAATAATAATAGGTGGCGGTCTGTCAGTGAATACAGTATGTATCGTTTAATCACCCTACTTTAATACACATCCGCATACCTTACGTATTCGTATCAAACACGATATGTATTTTTTCCCATAAATATTTTATTTCTCTACTCTTTCAACATCTGTTTCACTCATTATATAAATTTGATCTAGAGAGCCACATTTGGTTTGTTAAGGATTTCAACATCTGTTTCACTCACTAAATAAATTTGATCTAGAGAGCCACATTTGGTTTGTTAAGGATTTCAACATCTGTTTCACTCACTATATAATAATAAGTAATATAAACTTTGCAGGTTTTAGTTTTAAACGTTATTAAAATATAAATTTTTGATATATATATATATATATATATATATATATATATATATGATATATATATATATATATATAATAAATATACATATATTAATAGTAATTTAAAAGAAGAAGTACATTATGAAATAAATATATTTATATATATATAAATATGGTGATATTTGGTTTAGAGCGACAACTATCATCGATCCATATCTCAAAAACTACAATAGTTACAGGAAAAAGGAATACATTGCTGGAATCCTGGCAAAATTTTATTGCGGAAACTGTAAAAAAAAAAAAAAAAAAAAAAAAAAAATGAAAAAAAAAATCATATCTCTCAAAAACTACAATAGCTACAGCGAAAAGGAAATACATTTTTGGAATCCTTGTAAAATTTTAGTTAGGAAATGAAAAAAAAAATAAATAAAAATAAATAAAATAAATATTGGCAATTTTTTTTTTTTAGGAGCAGGGGACATTATATATATATATATTATTTGTAAAGGTATTACACGGCAATGTAGGGGGCTCGAGCCGACGGGGAACACAGGGGGGGACGTTTTCCATACCCCGTAGGGGAGGGGCGGAGGAACCCCCGCGACACCCAAATACCAAAGAGCGGGGGTTCCGGAGACCCTTCCCGGAGGGGGGGAATTAGTCCTACCCCGTAGTTCCCCGGAAGGCCGAGAGACCCCGACTCCTGCCATCGGTGAGGTATACCCTTGGGGTAATTCTTTAGTAAAGAAAAAAAGCAAAATTTAATAGAAAAACTCAATTTTAAGAGTAACCAAATAA
Organism: Trachelipus rathkii; assembly: GCA_015478945.1. NCBI lineage: Eukaryota > Metazoa > Arthropoda > Malacostraca > Isopoda > Trachelipodidae > Trachelipus > Trachelipus rathkii. Next base: position 14,834 of record JABUQX010105634.1, read on the forward strand.
TTTCTCTAAATAGGCTCTCTAATCATATTACTATAATTATTAACAATAATTTTTATTTTTTTTATTTTTTTTTACATTTCCCTATGTAAAATTTTACCAGGATTCCAAAAATGTATTCTTTTTCGCTGTAGCTATTGTAGTTTTTAGATAAATATTTTTTTTTTTTTTTTTTTTTTTTTTTTTTTTTTTTTTTTTACATTTTCGCCCTAAAATTTGACCAGCATTCCACCAATGTATTCCTTTTCCTTGTGGCTCTTGTAGTTTTTGAGATATGGATTGATGATAGTTGTCGCTCTATACTTTTATCCCTATATATATATATATATATTATATTATATATATATATAATATTATAATATATATATATATATATTTTCAATATCTAAAAATATCCTCCGTTTTTGTAAATATATATATATATATATAATAGTATGTCGCTCTAAATATATATATCATATATATATTATATATATATACTCCTCTTGTGGGTAACGGCCGGAGTCCCACATTAAACCCACCAAATTTGAGGAAAAAAAAAAAAAGCCAGGTCAAATTAAAGGCCATTGGACATATCTTTTACGGGATATACGGGAGTTTAAAAGTGAGGAGAATACGGTATGGGGGGGGGGAGAGTTCCAAACTTTAGTAGTGGAGTACATAAAAGAATGAGGATAGCGGTTAAGTTAGGGAGTCAAAAGAGTTGGACAAAGAAAGATTGAGAGACTGTGGAAACACGTGTCACACGAGATCTCCAATGCTGAGGTAAGTAAATAAAGGTTTTAGAAGGAGATTGAAGGAAGTGATCGAACGAAGAACAAAGAAATTGGAATGAGTTAGTGACAGTAGGAGAATTGAACAGAAAAAAACGTCAACTCCATCCTTTCAAAAAAGAACTACACGAGTGGAACCACCCCAGATGTGTTACGCGTACTCCACACCAAGGAGGACGACACCCGCCCCCCCTCCTCCAAAGATCAAACAGCCAACGTTTCAGAAACTTTTATAGAAAGAGAACAAACTTCCCCCCCCAAAAAAAAACAGCAAAAATGTAAAAGAACAGAAGTCTGAGGAAGGCTTCATTTGTGTGCTTTAGATGCTGCAGATGTGTGGAAGTTTAGGTAAGCGTAGATAGATGAACGAACGGAAGTTTTGACGCATTGAAAAAAAAACCGTTTTCTCTGCCCAAATTGGAAATACGATAAATATCAAAGGTTGGTTTCTCCAAGGCCACATCAGGTAAATTTTGACTACATTCCTAGAGTCGCTCATTTGCTGCTGGGTTGGACGTATATTAAAAATGATAGGAAAACTGAAGGGTGGAATAGAATAATGCATATATATATATATTATATATATAATCAGTATATATATATGTATGTGTATATATAATTATATATTATATATATATATTTATATATATATATATATATTATATATATATTATATATATATATATATATATATATTTATAGTATATATATATATATATATATATATATATATATATCGGTATATCAAATGACTGTGTTAATGACTTCAGTTTAAAGTTCTTGTACATGTAGCGGCATATGGCATTAAAGTTTTCTTATTAGGGACGTCCTGGCAATTAAAAATTAAAAGGCAAGATTATTTTTTCAAGTCTAAAGCACCGTACTGTACAAACAATTACGAAAAATTAATATGTCGAATTGTGACATACTGTATATCATAATTGCGTTCCATGATTCATGTAATTAAAACATCCACAATTGTTTTCATTTATAGTATATACTATAAATATATATGATATATACTATATATATAATATAACTTAATTATATATTATAATAATATATAACATATTAAAGAACTTAAGTATATATATATATATATATATATAATGATAAATATAGTATATTATATTATCATATATAATATATTATACAATGGTGATAATTGTTTAAAGAGGCGACAAGTATCATCAATATACCATATCTCAAAAACTGAACAATTAGCCACACGTGCGAATCAGGAATACATTGCGGACATGCTGGTCCATTTTAGGCGGCGGAAAATGTAAAAAAAAAAAAAAAAAAAAAAAAACAAGAAAAAATATATCTCAAAAAACTACAGATAGCAAATACGCGAAAAAGAATACTTTTTGGGAAATCCCTTTGTAAATTATGCATAGGAAAATGTAAAACAAAAAATAAAAAATTAAAAATATTATTGCTAATAATTTGTATTGTTTAGAGAGCCTATTTGAGACTTTTATTGTTATTTCGTTAAATAAATAGAAACTTTCTATTAAATTTTGGCTTTTTTTTCTTTTACAAAGAATACCCCAAGGGTATACGGCACCGATGGCAGGAGTCGGGTCTCTCGGCTTCCGGGGAACTACGGGTAGGACACTAATTCCCCCCTCCGGGAGGGTCTCCGGAAAACCCGCTCTTTGGTATTTGGGTGTCGCGGGGGTTCCTACGCCCCGCCCCTCCCCCTACGGGGTATGGAAAAGTCCCCCTGTGTTCCCGTCGGCTCGAGCCCCCCTACATTGCCGTGTAATACCTTTACAAATAATATATATATACTATTATATATACTACTTACTCACTAAAAATAAAATAGCCAATATTTTATTTTATTTATTTATTTATTTATTGGTTTTTTTTACATTTTCCTAACTAAAAA
>JABUQX010105635.1:0-13401 GCA_015478945.1 Trachelipus rathkii
TTCCGACTTTGTCCCAGCGTTCTTTTTATTTCTTTTTTTTTCCTGTTCCAATTGGTTCCCCATGTCTTCCTGAATTCATAACCTGTTCTTTCTTTTCCTTTCTTGTTTCTGGTTTTTTTTGTTCCGTGATGTTGCTTTCTGGAGGCTTGCACCCTCTCTATTCTATCTATTCTCTCTTCTCTTCTTTTCTTTTCTCTTCTCTCTCTCTCTCTCTATTTTCTCTCTCTCTCTTCTCTATCTATATATATACTATATCTATCTCTCTCTTCTATTATCTATTCGGGTTCAGCGCCGGCTTTTATCTACATCCTCATCCAACTCCTGGAACCTCCTGGATCTCCGCAACTCGTCTTTGGCCTTCCTTTATCAAATCACTTCGGACACCTCGGATGCCCAAGTTCTTCTGATTTTGACTCATCCTTTTTTGAAGTCGTCCGAAAAGCATAATAATATATATCTAATTATTACATATATATATATATCTATAATCTATATAATATATATTATATATATATATATATTATATTTATATATATATATGTTATAATATATATTATAATATTATATATAATATATATATATATATATATATTATAATTATATATATATTATATATTATATATATAATATAATATATATATTATATTCTATTATATATATATATATATTATATATATATATATACTATATACATGTAGGTATATATCAGTAAACATTGCCAATTAAAGGTCCACATGATCTTTTAAAAAGAATATAAAAAATGATTTGATCTCAAGCTTACAAATACGTGGAATTATGCATATTTTAACTTTTTTAAATTAAAGTTTGTATTTATAATTGATGTAAATCTAAATTTAGTTACGTATAGGATTATACAATATGTTTCATGATTTTAGACTTCTTTGTGTATATTTAGTTAAAGTTATATTGTTTTAAAAATATATATATTCATATATAAGTTTTCCGAAATAGTTTTTCTTTTTAAAATTCTCCTAATACCTATTTACTTTTGCTTTTTTTTATTTATTGTCGGGAGAGACATTAGGAACTCGCTTTTAATCTTCATTTGTCCTGTTATTTTTATATTTATCCATGGTATTTATTCGAATATGTAAATGATTGTGTAATATAATTGTTTTGTAGCATTTTTGAACCATATTATGCATATTAATTATTAAAAATAGCTTTGTTGTAATGAATTTTGGGAAATCTGCAATTGGATTAGACTTGAAATTGCATGTGTGCAGTGAGTTGAAACGAAGTTAAAAAAACTGTTATTGAGATAGCGTTAGTAGCGAGGTTCTGTAATAAAATAAAGTAGTTTTCGTAAATTATTCGATTTTTATTCAAAAACCATTAACTGCAGATAAGTATGATAGTGTTTTCAAGAGAGCTAGTACTGCATAATTAACTGACCAGCAATTTGACGGAAGAGATAATTATTAAGCCTCCTGCTTCATACTAAGATCTGTCAGTCGGGGAAGAGAAGAAGCTCCAGCACTCCTTCCTACAAGAGGCAGGGCTTCCCTACTACAAGCGGCTGGTTTCTCACTGCTACTACAGAATTGGCCTTTTCCTCGGTATATATTTATATAGTATTATATATATTATATATATATATATATATATATTATAATATATATATATATATATATATATATATATTATCTATATTATTATATATATTATATATATATTATATATACGAGAGAGAGAGAGAGAGAGAGAGAGAGAGAGTTTAAAAATAATAATCCTCAGAATTCTAAACTATTAAAATCTGATCCAAAGTCAAAGCGTGGTTCCAGAAAAAAAGAGAAAGAATAAAATAAAAGATTATAAGTATTTAATAGCATACATCCAAAAGATGAATACCCAGAAAAATTATAACTACGAAGATCATAACTTATCAAATTCGAGTTCTACGGTTTCATAAACAATAGGATAGGACATCTCGCTTGGCCTATCTATATGTTTATTTCAGATTTTGGCTCTGGTTCGGCTCATTGTCACTAATGAGGCCTTCTCTGTTACTCGTCTTCGTTTCTCCTTATCCTTCTCGACTTCCTCTCTCTATGCATCTGTGTATTCCCTTTTTTTTTAGGGACGCCACTCAGGGGCGTCAGGGGGAAGGGAACAAACCGCGGCGTGAAACAGTCGGCTCTGAAGGCGACACAAAGCAATAGGGGTAGCAAGTTGAATAAGAATGATACTAAACGCACTAAATTAGAGAATAAGATTCGAGCCAACCTATGATTCAATAAATATATTATATTATATATATATATTATATATATATTTATATATATTTATTATATATATATTATATATTATATATATGTATATATATATATATATATATATATATATATATATATATATATATATATATATTATTATTATTTATATATATATATTATATATTATATATATATATATAGTGATGCAGGTAACATCGATCCAGAGGAGATCGCAATTATTAAAAGATCGCATCGCATCCGCGTTGCCCTGCGGATGTGCGCGGATGTTTATTGTCGAGATTTGATATAGATTTTTTAATAAAATACTTAAGATAATCTGAAATAAATAAAAATGTAATGGTTTGAAGGGCATTCAAAACCCGGCTTGATATTCGCATATCTTATGTTATAAAGACCATGCAATCGCTGGAATTAGTAACCCTTATATGATGGAAAGAGTATTGTCAAAGAACTTCTTTGTTCGTAGCAGTTCGTATTCCAAGTTACAATCTTAATTAATTTTGGAAATGACACTTATTCACGCTGCATTAAGCTATTGAAACCATTTGGAGAACTAACAAAAAAATCAGCACCTCTAAAGCTTCTCTATCATGTATATACCATTTAATCTCAGCGCTAGGGAAGCCATTTTGACCATCTTCAAATGACGGTTTAAAAGAATGAAAGATGTAATTAAAACTAGAGCTAGAAAACGCTTTGGTTCTGTGGATTATTGACTTATACTATTGCAACTTATTAGATTCCCCGTTATAAAGCAATGTTTTTGGCAACGATATTAGAACAAGTTAATGCTACTTTGTGTTGGTTTAAGTTGAACTTCATCCGAACAGTCTATTATATTTCGCACCATTAAAAAGGAATAAACAATTACAGAACCAACACCTTCTACTGGTAAATCAATAACAGATTCATGGGATAGAATTTTACAGTCCGTGTGATGAAGAACACAGCGCATTCCAAAAGATGTATTGCACATGATTGAAACTATCCGCCGAAAAACGATTAGATTCAATGAGATTCATCAGTTGGTGAAAGGTTAAAGTAAATGTTTACCAGCTTGAGTAACTTGCAAGAAACCTTCAATCGAATAGCCTATTATTAGTCATCTTAAAAGGGAAAAAGAAATATACGAACCAAACTCATTCTTCAGTAAATCATTACAGATTCACTGAAGAATTTCTCGTCAGTAGTGATGAGAACACCTCATTATAAAAGATGCGTGCAAATGATTGCAAATATCAAAGAAAACGATAGAAACAATAAATTAACGATCCTATCAGTTGCTGGAGTGTAACTTAAGCAATGCAAATGTTTTACCCACGTTAAGTAACTTGCAAGGATTACTGGCCTGTCCTCCAACTAGTGTTCAAGTTGGAGAGTATTTAGCAATGCTGGGCTTAATTATGATGAGATGAGAAACAGACTCCTCAGCAGGAAAAGGCGAAGGCAAAATAATTGTGTTTTCAAGCACAACTTGTCATATTTGAATTTCAATCTAGTGAAAGTATATATCCATGTAAAATCTCTTTCATTAAGGTCGGAGTTTAGGGAAAGAGGTTGATGGGTCATTTGAGTTGGGTTCCGCGTCCGCTGGTACATATTATATTAATAAAGATTGTGACTAAACTGATATATATATTAATATTATATATATATATATTATATATATATTATTATATATAATATATATTATATATATATTAAGCATACGGCCCGCGGATGCGAAAAAATGACATCTGCTGCATCATATATATATATATAATATATATATATATATATATATATATATATATTATATATATTATATATATATATATTTATTATATATATATTATATATCTATATATATATATATATATATATATTAGTATAAATCAAGTTTAAAATAGGAAGACAAAATAACTTTATAAGGCACGTGCACGTTGAAAGAGAATTTTTATATATATATATATATAGTATATATATATATAATATTTATATATTATATATATATATATAATTATATATTATTATTATATATTATATATTATATCATATATATATTTATATATATTATACCTTATTTCATAAAATAGTTGAAATTCAAATTTTTTGGCGCCATAAAATGCCAGGGATGCAGAGATAGGGGGTGGGCCTCGTATACACGAGGTTTACGCTGGTATCAAAAAGGGGGGGGGTAGCAAGTTTGAGGGTGATACGACGTCTGCTAAGACTCTAATAAGGAAGGGATAAATTTATTATAAGATACTAGCATTTTTAGATCACTACGATTATAAATGTATTATTTTATAAAGTATCATTTTATTTTATTAATGTTTTTCAATGTATAATCAACAGAGCACGTAGAAGAGATTTAAATTTCGATTTGGGATAAAACCAGATTAAATGATTGGAATCATCAGAAATATCTAGCCACCATTTAAACTTCTTAGGAAAAAAACGCCTTTGGGTGGGTGACTGAGTTAGATTTCAAACCTCAGGAACAGTCTTTCAGGTTCTCACGACTTTAGAAACGTTACTGTCGACACATCAAGTGTAAATCAATGCGTTAGAGGAAATCCAAGTAACTGCGCATTCCTTAGATTTCCTGTCTTTCTGAAGCTCTCATCTAGAAATGGGTCTTTGCATCTGAGAGTGTAGTGTTGCGCTGGAGGAACGAGCTAAATCTCGGAGTTGGGAATTAATCGTAAACGTTGTTGAATGTTGCAGCATGGAAAAGCGCCGAAACAATATAAACAACAAAATTTTAACAAGCCAAAATTCTAAAATACATAAAAATGGCTCGGTTGAAAATTTAGCCGAGATGGGATCGTGATTTTTCTATGATAGTGTAATCTGACTATTAAGTATTCAAACGGATATAATTCTTTCTGATACGACACCGGGCGACAGTCTGTTTGTAAAGTTTCCATTACGTTAACTTGATTGCAATGATGACATATGTTTAATTAAGTTAACATTTTATGGCAATTTGGAAGGAAAGAATAAAGCGGGAAAATTAAACGTAATGATACCCTGTAGATTTAAAAAAAAACAATCTATAGATACTGGGAAAGGTCCAAATATTTTTATCTCAAGAAAATTATTTGATCCTAAATTTTCAAATAATTAATTTTTTTTTTTTTATAATTATTTTTAAATAATTTTTATTTTTTAAACTCGTCAATTTACATTGATGTTTGAGACATTTTCGTATGCTTTAATTCCTCTCTTTCATTTTCATAAGATCACAACAAAACTTAAGATTTCATATATATTGTATTTTTTCATAATATCTTTGTTTTTTATTTTATATAACTTAAATATAAAATTTTCTATATAAAATTCTCTTGACATTAATAGTTACATATATTGCGATAAAACATTATGTTATTTTTCGTGTGTATAATTTTGAACAAATATATTAGTCATTCTCTTTCTTATTTGTAATATTGTAACATAGAACGATCGAGATTAAACTTATAGTGCATAAGAATTTTTCAACTGTGCGAACGCAAATAGTTCCAACTCAAACTCATGCAAGGGATCTGCATGTCTAAAAAAGATTACACAAACATTTTGACTCAGCATCTATGTCCAATGAAAAAAATAGACTATATGACGTACGCGAGATGGTTTTATTCTAGCAGCAGGAGTTGCCCAGCATCCTCGGGTTGTTAATAAGCGTGCCTCATACTCTGGTTTTACCTTTTGTGCCAATATCATAACATCTTGGCATAATATGCATAAGTAGTAAAATAATGAAATATAGCATTAAAAATAAAATTAATTGGAAGTTTTCTTCATTTTAATCACTATAATCTCTTTTGGTTTTGTGTGGTTTTTTAAAATTAAAAAAGGATCCTGAATACTATAAATTTAACAAAATAAATGATTTAGAAGATTCGAGAATTTTTAATCTCACAGTTTATAAAAGTTCTTGAAGGTAAATATATAAGAGAGAATAAATATGTCGGTTAAAAACTTTGATAATATAATATATATATATAATATTAAGTATATATATATATTATAATATATAATATATATTATATATATATTAATATATATATATATTATACTCTATATATACTATATATAATCTATAATATATAAGTTATAATATATTAATATTATATATATATATTAGTATATATTATTATATATTTTATATACTATGTATGAATATATATAATATTAGTATAATTATTATAATATATTATAATATATATAATTATATATATATAATATATATATATATATAGTTAATTATATATATATATATATTATATATTAATATATTATATATAATATATATAATATATATATATATAGTTAAAATTTATATGCTCTTACTGAAGATATTCAGGACTCAGGTCACGCGACTGCTTACGGCTTCTCGGCTCCCGCTCTTCAACCTAAAGATCTTGGCGGTGCATTCCAAGCTGCCGAAGAGTAGGGTTTCATGCTAAGCGTGGACACCTGAGATTTATTTTCGTAACAATATGAACTATAGATGCTGATTGACTGGAAAGAAAATACCTTATGTTTAAAAATTAAATCGTCTCTGTATGATATATACTACAATGCGTGTATATACACAACCTTTAAATAAATATAAATATTACTATCTTTCATCAACTCAAAAAAAAGTGGTCTTCTACATGTTGAGAGCGTGAGCTTTCGATTCTACTAGAACGTCATTCTTTATCATGCATAAAACTGCTGAAAGTGATGAGAGAGCAATAATTTTGAGAGAGTATATGGCTCTTGGAGGACTAGAGTATTTTAGTACCTCACTAAATTATGATTAATATATAATAGCCAAGTATATATATTGTATTGAGGGTCAGGAAGTTATCGTTGTAAAAATAGCCGCATATAGGTATATTATGGGAAACCGAAGTAATTCAATAAGAGACTAGTGCTTTCAACGTGCTAATCTTTATTCATATGAAAGTGTAATAATGTTAAAAAATTACAACAACTTTGTGAAGAAGTTTTGTGTGATAAGAGTTATGGCTGTTGATGAGTGAGATTTTTTTAAATCTTCAGTCTATTGGATTCGTTTGTCATAGTGAAGTATACGATATTGTTTGTACTTGTTTTTTTTCTTTTTTTGTCTTATTTTTCTTTTTTTTTATAGGTCGCTTAGTGTTGAATGGTTAAAAATATTAGTTAAGTTAATATTCCGAGTTTTTCTAGTCTCGTCTCTTCATTATAGAGATGTCTTAAAATATACTATTAAAGTGATACCTATACTCTATCTTGGGTCTCTCTACACAGCTTTTTAATGCATAAGTCTGCGATTCTCTCATTGACATGCTTTCTCTCTTGTCTCCGCTTTGTTGCCTGGGTTCTCGTCAGTTCACATCCTTCTTGTCTACATATCTCATGCGTCGTCTATTCCTCATGTCTCGCCATTAATGTGATCTAATCGTTGTGATTGAATATCTTTGGTCTCTCTCTGTGGTCAATCTGTGAAGTGCCTCATCGTCGTCGTCTCTCTCTCCTCCTTGAGCGATCTTATAATTTGATTGTCCGAGAGTACCGAGGTCAAAAAGGATTTAGATTTTAGATGGTTGATTATCATAAGTTATTTGTGTGTATAAGCGCTTGTTAATAAATGGCGCAAAGTAATACTTGTTAAGAAGATACAAACATATTTTATGTTATTTAATAGCTTTTATATTTAAATATCATTTTTTTATCTTAATCATTAGTGTTGTTGTATACACTATATAATTCATACTATTTTGTTGATATAGTAATATTCAACTCATTTGAGTTAATCACCATCTCGAAATTGCCTTTTTAATTACAATAAGATGCTCATTTGGACACGGATAATAAAAACACTGCTACTAGAATTAGAGCAAACTCAAGAGGATTATCTTTTCCTATATATAGACATATAAAGATCTCACTAAAATGGGGACGCACGTGAACCTTTTTTCTCGTGTGGCTCAGAACACAAACAGAACAACTCACACGGAAACCTTTTGTTGCACCTCATACTTTATATTACGAAAGGACCTCTGATATGTACAAATCCACAAATGACACGAACACTAAAGAAAATTGAATATATCTAGGTTGATTAGGAGTAGAACAAGATCTGAGAACGACCAAAATCGGCAATTTGTGGATTGTATAAAGTTATATACTCGACACACTACTCAATACTAAAAACGCAAAACTTCAATTTATGTAATTTATATACCTTTTCTCATATTAAATAAATACTTTCTCACCATATTTTATACTATATACTAACATAATGGATACTAAACACTAATATATATTACTTATATGTAATATTAACAATCTTAAAAATATCACTAATAAATAAAATTTTGAAACACCACTATTATAATAATTATATATATATTATATTTTTATATTATATATAATATATATATATTTTTTTTATTCAAACTCATTATATCACTTATATATATACTACCTATATTATGTATCACAAGTAATACCCAGTGGTACTGAAAATCCATTGTATTGTAGCTAAAAGTGTTAGATACAGAACGAGCTATTAATCAACTAAATGGTCTTCGTCTGCAAAATAAAACTATTAAGGTAAGTATTAAAATCCATACATTTTACCCTATCTTTGAATAATCTTATCGAGAGTTCACATTCTAATAAATGTGGGTGGTGTTTTATATGTGGAGAGTCATAAGTTCTAGCCCCCACTCGATGAGGATTGATAATATAGAGCAAAGGATTGATGTATTACGCGTAATCATTGCTCATAAACTATAAATAAACTATAAATATTATTAAAGATATTTACTATATTTTTATTATTAATATTATTATTGAGATTATTATGTATAAATTTATCATCAATGTACTTTAATTAATATAATTATTTTATTTTGAAAATACTTGTTAAAAACATTGTATATTATATTAATTTTTATTTTATTTTTTAAGAAATATTAAAATTATTTATTTATTAGATTAATATATTTAATTTTAATTATTATTTATAATTTAATTTACTATTTATTTAATTTATAATTATTAGAAGAAATTTTATAATATATTATTATATAATTTAATAATTTTAATGATTATTAATATATATTTATATATTTATATTGAATTGATTATTATAATATATTTATATTGATAAATGTTAGTTTGTTTGTTTGTATGTTTATTTATTCTGTGCAAACGTCATATTTAAATTAAAAACGAGCCCAAAATAAATAAAATCTTACATTACTATTATATCAACATCAGTCAAATTAATACTAATTATTATTTAGATATTTAATTATTACTAGTATTAATATAATATTATAATTATGACAGATTTATGTCATATAATTATTATTTTTTTATATGTATTATTTTTATAATTGATATCCAAGTATTTTCCGATTTTATATATTAATATATTATTATATTTATTATTTTAATTATTATGTATTATATATGATTATTATTATTTTATATTATGTTATACTATATATTATTATGTCCTCCTATTTACATCATTATGCAATATATTATAATATTATATATTATATATAATATTTAATTTTTATTTTATTATCCTTTTCTAAGAATGAGAAATACAGAACATTATAATTATATTTATATTTATATATATATATAATATTATTAATATAATTATAATATTAATAATATTATATTATTATTATATATTATTATTATTATTTAATTAATATAAGTAAGCAATGATTTACCCTCCATAACTTCCTCAGGTATTCAAATAGTACATCTCAAGAGCTTCATACAACATGAATATGAATAAGGCGGTATAGACAAACTTCCAAATTTAAATGGATGATGGAGTACTTTTATACTTGTAACTTGCTATTAAAAGATTTCTTCTCATTTAAAAGTTTAATTTAATTATCGTTTAATTTATTCACTTCGTTCTTTAATTAATCTCTCATTTCCACTTTGTTCATTATTCTATCTTATTATATCATTTTTTTATCATTGAAAAGTTTTGTCGTTATTTCATGTAAATATTTTAAGTACATTTTAGAAAGATAAATTGCCTGAATTATGAAATTATGACACAGAAAGATAAAGAAATGTGAGATATTGAATAGATTTAGCTCATAGAAGAAGGAGATGGAAATAGTCGCAAAATATCTAAAGAGTAATGTCTCATGGCGTCTTGATTAGAATTTATATATATAAGGATTATATTTTTATTTTTGGTATTATATATTTAGTCATTAATGACATATTTTTTATTTGTCCAAAAATCTCATTATTTATATTTTATGAAGTTTAAGGGTATAAAAGTACATATAAATAATAATAAAAATAAATAAGAATATAAATATAATGAATAATTAATAATTACTAATATAATAATTAAATAATAAATAGATAATAAATATAATATACATATATATAATAATAATAATTAATAAATTAATAATTATATAAATAATATATCTAATAATAATAAATTAATAAATGATAATCAAATGATTTACGCAATAACATAAATGTATTTATCTGGAAATGAGTTTTTTAAATACTTTGTGAAAGTTGAGATTAGAATAGAAGTGTGAATGGCAAGACATTCCTTACTAGAAAAATTTTTAATAAAGGAGCAAACTAATGAATCCAGTGATTGTAAGCAGACATAAAGATCAAAGATCTGGCCAACTGCTTATAATAATTCACTGTACTATATATTAAAAATTCAATATACTTAAAATAAAAAGAAGAGATAAATATAAATTAATTAATATATATCTATATACATATAATATCGTATATATATATATATTAATAGTATAATAAAATAGTACTATATTATGATCTATTATATATATATATATATAGTTATAATAGAATATAATGATAGTAATAATTATATATATATAGTTAATACTGTTATAATATATATTATTATAGTATATGGGTATGATATAGTATATATATTATTCTAAGAATTCCTAGTTTGGGAATAGAGATCATGAGAATATCGAGTATATATATGGATATAGTATAGTATATATATTATAATATCTACCATTTAGTTATTCATTAAAGATTAGAGTAGGAGGTGTAGTCTTAGAAGAAGTAAAGTCTTGTTTTGTGGTAGTAGATAGAAGTAGTTGTTTTCATTAACAGTGAAAAGCATTAAATAGTATAATTTTTTACTTTGTTGTTTTAAGAAATTTATTTCATCAAAATTTCAATGTTTACGTTACCGGATCGATGTTTTCTAAAGGAGCCGTTCAGGTCTTCATCTCGCAAGCAATATGACCATTTTCAGAGAGTTATTAACCGATGCCAGCATTTAGATATTTTTTGTATGCGCTTTGACAATCTTGCTCTTGTCCGTTCACATTGAAGACTCTGAACAACTTATTATCATCCATCAGTCAGTGCATATTTACTCGGCCTTACGTACAGTGTTTAAGGGAACCGAATCGAAGCTGCTTGTACATCTTTTAATGTCAGGCTCACCATTATCCTGGGGAGAAAGTTTAGTTTGAAGCAGAGAAATACGAGCTAATAATTGTATGGATAATCTAATTTGCATAGCTTATAGAGCAAGCGAGTGTAATAAGGGGTTAAGGCTGTATACAAGCTATGTTTAGGCCAGTATTAGATTCGGCATTATTTTGCACAAATTTTGGCACATTTGGGAAAAGACACATATAATAATAAGCCCGGAGAAAATGCAAAGGTAGAAGGAGAACAAGGATGATTTACTCACTTTGAGAGTAAGAACAATTAGGGGCAAAAGGGATATATGAGGAGGTTAGGCGATATTTGTTTTGTCGAAGGCGATTTTCTTAGAAGGTAGGAAGGACGAACAATAAAAGTGTTCAAAAAAATATTGCCATCGTTTCGATAATCTGAGATTAATGGTAAGTTTTTATAGTAACCTCGCCGAAATGGAAGGATGGGGAGGCAGGCAATATAAAAAAGTTAAGAAGGGGCTATGTTATCTTGATGCAAGAAAAAAATTAATTCAGCAATAGAGTTCTGTTTAGCTTTTGGACTGGTTAACCGCAGGTTAGCTATTTACTTAGCTGGAATTCCACTCTTCAACAATTAAACAAGGTTTCGTTTAAACTTCATGATTGGGTAGTAAGATGGGGATGGGGTCTGAAAGTGTCGAAATACGGCAGTGGATCAATTCGATTGAAACAGAAAGCCAAAATTTTAGAGGTCTGTCACAGGTAATTGAATAATGAAATATTTTCAGTTTTATTTTATTTAATAAGGAAAAAAGATAGATTAAAAGACTAGCTCAGCAGGTCAACTAGGTAGATATAATTAGTACTTGTATATATCTACGAGGTTGTTGCTTTTGTTGGCAGGTGTGGGCGTATATATATAGGGTATTATATATACTAGTATATAGATATAGTGATAGTAATATGATTAGTATGTGTAGTATGAGTATAATAGGGTATATATCATATATGGATAGGGTATATATATAACGGTATATATAGGTAAGGTAGTATATATTAGATAAGATGAATATGATAGTATATAGTAGGTATAGCTAGTCGGTAGTAAGTATTATATCTACGTATCTATATCGTATTGAGTAAGGATATTATTGAGCTACACGGATTTGAGTGGGTTGTCGTTTTTCTGTGTGCACTGTTGTACGTCTAATTATAGGGTTGGCGAGATTGGTTTGGGTTCATGGGGGGCCGAGGTATAGCATAATTGAATGTGGTCACATGGAATTGAGGGGATGTGGGTTCTAGTTTGGTCGTAGTGTGGTCTAGCTTTCAGTTTTTGAACTGGGAGAGGTCTGTGGGTATATCTTGATTGGGCATTCTAGTTATCCGTTAGTGGCTTAAGATAAATCGTAGCTGGATGCTTTCCTATTTCTACAAAGTTGGGTGCAGCGGACGGTTTGGTGCTGGGTTCCACCAAGGATATATTTTATACTAAATACTGTACGACAGTAGTGTATTGCCAAAAAATACATTAATACACCGTGCGGGCTCTGAGGAGGCTCATGTGTGCTGTTGGTAGAGTATTCTTCGGCCTCAACGGTGAACTGGCCTATCCGAGATATGTATGTTAAAGGTGTGAAGGGTCAATTAGATTTTCGTGTCACGCGCTTGCTTTTTAAGCTTTTGGCTTCTCGATGAGTGCACATTCACCA
>JABUQX010105636.1:0-30000 GCA_015478945.1 Trachelipus rathkii
AAGCGGATGTATAAAAGTGAGTGAGTTGTTTGTATATAGGCAGAAACAAACACAGACAACACGGCTATAGGGAGTAGACACGCGAAAGAGAGAAGTGGATTGTGTGTGGTGTGTATAGATACTAAGATGTCTTGTGAAAGTGAAAGAAGAAATCGCAAATGAGTAATTGAGCAGAGTGCGTAGAGTCAGGGTTGCACTATGAATGACTAAATCGATGAAAAGAGTACAATGGCTGGGGTAATTTCTAAGATATGTAGGGGATCACTGAGGTTGTGGCACAACTTGGTCAGGTGGGATGGAGAGCCCATTAGATGTGACGATTTGTTTGGAACCTGGATAGATGAACGGGGGTTGTTCGGCATGTGTTCCACATTGAATGCTGACCTATGGTTACTGTGAGAAATTTTTATATCTGCGTGATCTGTTGTGACTGGCAGCTTCTCTCATCTACACTCTCATGGGTATGTTAACACCTGAGGCGCGTTGTGAGGCGGTTAATGCTAGGAGCTTAATCCCTTATTCTGGAACATTATTGTTTCAATGTCTCTAGCTAAACACATACTACTCTGCTTTTGTAATACTTTCCCGGATGTCATGTGTACATCGACTCTACTCCAGACTCAATCCAAGCACAATCTTGGCGGCAAATAGAAGAGAGGAGAGGTAGAACAGAAACGAAAAAAGGATAAAGGGAAAATACAAAGTAGATGTGAGATACACTATATAGGGGATAAGGAGAACTGATAGATAAATAGATAGGAAGATATATTTCAGAGATATGAGAAAGTAGAATTATAGCTAGAGTAAAGTGATATAGAGCTAAGGATACATAAGATATAATAGATTACAAAGGTAATAGTAAAGAAGAAAAAGAAAGAAAATTAATGTTAAATAAAGTAGAAAAATAACTAACATAAGAATTGCATATGTTTATTTATATCCTTTTAATCGGAAAAAGAAAAGAAAATAATAGAAGTCACTCCATAAAAGGAGATATTAGTGAAGAAAAGAAAGAAAAAGAAAAAAGAAAAAAAGAAAGACGCGATGTGAAGAGAACAGTAGACATGACAAAAAGTAAAAAGAAAAATAAAAGAAAATAAGAAGAAAAATACAAATAAAGTAAAATAGAAAGAAAAGAGAAGAAATAAGAGAAAGGAGAAATATTAGAGGAGAGAAAGAAAAAGAAGAGATATAAGAAAAAGAGAAAAAAATATAAAGAATTATATGGCACTTAGATTAGTAAAAAAGGGTTCTCCATAATATAGAAAAGAAAAAAACAAGATGAAATACAAATAAATGAAAAAATACATGGAAAGCAAATTAAAAAGTAAAAGAATTGTAAGAAATAGTAAAAAGAGTTAGCAAAGAGAAAAGGATCTGTTAAGAATAATAAATTTAATAATTTGGTGTATGTTGAGGAAAAAAAAGAAAAGAGAAAAGAAAAAGAAAGAATGAAAAAAAGAAAATAATTAAACGAGGAAGAATGCAGAAAAATCTACTAACAAAAGATAAAGAAATAGAAAAATAGGAAAACGAAAAATAAAAAATGAAAGAAAGATTTTATTTACGTTTTAATAATAAAATGTTCATATGGGATGAAAAGAACACGGAGTAGAATAAAAAATTAGAATAAAGAGCCGACATGATATAGAAACCGCAAAAATCGTGTCAAGATGACAGGATATGCGATAATGTTACAATATTATCAAGGTATTAAGGGAAGGAACAGATAGAGGAACATACCCAACACGAACTTATGTGAGGTAGTAAAAGGGAGAATAGAGCAATAGTAATAAGAAAAGATAGACACAATAAAGAAAATGAATAAGAGAGACCCATAGAATAAACACGCGGTAGTGTACACCAGATTAATGTTAAGGTTGATCACAGAATGGTAGCAGTAGACATGATGTCCAGGATAGTTAATGGAGAGGGAGGACTGAGAGAATAATAATGAGAAAATCGGGACTATTTGGGTGCACTGTGGCTATAAGTTCCAATTAGCGTGAACATTCCGAACTAATTAGTGGATGTAGCAGGATGGTTAAACCTTATTAAAAGGTAATAACTTCAGACAGTTATTTACAGGTATGAAATAACAAAAGAAGTATTTCGGATGAGATTACATTCAGTGGAAAGCTAACAAAAAAATAAAACAGTTTGATATTTGAGGAATGACGAAGTGGTATTTATAGAGGAAAGGGTGTTGAGAAGCAAGCTGGGAGGAAAAAGAACTGCTAGAATGGACAATCTATAAGCTTTTACAAAGCCTAATGGTGTTAGAGTGTTGAACTAAACGTTGTTTAGTCTGATTAAAAGCCTTTTTTTTCTCCACAGTGAGTAAATTTGTATTATAATTGTGGTGTATCTGTAAAATCGCAAATTGAAAAAATTTATATTCCTACATTAAAGGATAACCAAAAAAACCCATTAAAGAAAACAAATACATTGTATGATAATCGCAAGACATATGCTTGCGAAAAAATAAATTAAGAGACGGTGTTAACATAGTTCACACATTTATAAACGGGTTAAGGGATATTCCAATGAGGGTAATACCCTCGAAAAATATTAAATTATTTACGATTAGCATATATATTTTCTTTCAGGACGTAATTGGAAGGGGAAAAACTGTGCGTGTGCCGAGTACGATATCCTGCCGTCATGCTTTCCAAAACCTAGGGATCGAGAGGGAGATAAGTTTTCTGGTTATTTTATGTAGACCCAATTCACCTACTGTGTAATGTTGGTATGGATCTAATCCCAAGGTTGTGTTTAATTGCTATGAAGAAAGAAGTGACACTTGGTATTCAATTTTCTCTTCAATGTTTCCAGCTTCCACTTATTGTTTGCCGTTAATATAATAATCTCTTCTGGTTGTTGTGATAAGTGGAGTGGTCTATTCGAAGACGGGCATCATTCGCATGGAAACTCCCAACTCAAACTCTTGTGGTTTGATGGTACAATAGAGTGCATCTACTGTATATTAAGCCGAGAACTTTAATTAAACGATCTAGTCTAATGCTAGATCGGTTAAGTGGTTTTCGAGTTTCAGCGGTTGTATTTGAACTGCGTCATCAGTTGAGCTACTACAAACTGGCACATATTCTTTACATGGGACAAACGGTGGACTAGATAGATGCATTTGGATAAATACATTTACCCCTATTCACGGTATGTAATACCCTCTAGAGGTTGATGTTATGGTGGTCTGGAGTGCCGTTTCTTGTGTATAGTTTGTGTTTTTGTTCACCAGAGGTGACTGTTTGTAATGGACGTGTTAGTGTACAAGGGGCAGCGTGCGGGGCCTCAAAACCTCGGGGGAAGGAAACTAGAGTTTACTCCTCACCTACGTTATATTACCACTTGTGAGATAAAAAATGAAACTCCGTATCATTTAAAACTGTACAAATCAAATTCAATAAAATGAATTTTAATCGATTTATTAATTTATTTTTTGATTTGTATTTTTTAAACATTTTCCATCACTTTAAAGCATATCTGGTTCTTATGTTTATTAATACACTTCGAGTCAGAGATATAATTTTCAACACTAGGTCCAGCTATCACAATATATGGTCAAAACCTAGTATTTGATACTTATACTACTTTCAAATGATTGTATGCATTAGTGCTCGTTTAATAATCATAATATTGCGGATGTCTTGTAATATTTATTACTTTCCATGTCATTTTTTTATAAATAACTTTTTCATTTAATAACATCATTTTCTGAATTGAGAATAGAAGAAGTACGAGCACTTCCTGTTTACCCATGAATTAGTTGTTTTGTCATCTTTATTAATTATTATTCACCATCAGAGCGTTCCATGCATTGGGTAACTTCAGGTTTTCGCACTCAATTTTCCGCGGGCCACCACTGCACTACCAATGCGGTGCGGGGAACTTGTTTCACTTCCTGACTCTACAGCGAAGGACATATACAAGAGAGAGAAAAAATAAAATCAGAAAAGCAACTAAAGCAAATAACTTAAAAAAAAAGGACACAAAAAGTTATTTTTTCAAAATACCCTTTCCTTCTCGGCTCACGACACAATTTTACTTATATAAATACAGAGAACAGATAAATAATATGTAAGAGAGAGTGAGAAAATATTGAGAACAATTCAAATGAGGTCCGAGAAGTTACGAGGAGAAGGTGTTTCCTTCCGGTTTTCCTTAGGAAACCACATATGTTTGTCAAGACAGTAAATGTTCCGAAAATGTCAATAGAACCAATGCATGCCAAGCACACTACTGATATATTACATTTAAAAACTAGGAATAATCTAAAGTTATTTTAAACCTTCATATCCTTTATGTCCCTATTGAATATTCAAAATTATGTATAAAAACAATCATTGGGTTGAAATGTTTATTATAAGATTTTTAACTTCCAAATAATAACTATGTTCAATATTAATACGGACGTACATAATTCCTTATATTATACTATACTGCACTCTAGCACTACATATATGCGGTAATTTGATAATAGTGGGGTAAATGAGTTTGTACGTATCATTCGGTACGTAGTACTGGTAAGGACTGTGACTGAGATAATGTTTGGAGCACAATAAATTTTTTATTGTACAACTACAGGCTTTAGAATATCTATGTGACGCTAGATTAATGCAAAGTTATAGTGATGCAATGTTAAATCGGTTGTGTTCACACATATATAGTTATCTATGCTGTTGAACTTAAATGTCTGCTCGCATTGGGTTTGTATGATTGAAGTATGCGACATGAGGTTGTTGCCGACATATGTAAAAGTGATTCAAACAATCTCGTTTCTCGAGCGGGGTAATTTTTTCTCAACTGATAATATAAATTAAGAAAGGGATAGGAGGGTAGGGAGATCAATTATTTAAAATTAAAAAGTTAATACTCTTATTCTCAGTTAAAATGCGTCTTCAATTCTAGGGATCCAAATATATTAATCATAAATACTTATATATAGATAACTGAGGTATATTCTATATACTAGTAATAGGTCCTCCTGATGTCAATATAGTCTGAGCGGTTCTCGTACCCTTAGGATTGGATATAGTAGGTGGCTAAATCCTCGACCGCTACTATTTAGGGAGTTTATTAGGTATTACTTCTGGTAATACCGACCCATGCTTAACATTGAGTCTTTGGCTAGTGTCGGGGGTATTCCTTAGTACTCCAGTTTAACCATAGTTTCCACTTCCTACGGTGAGTTAATTGAAAACGTATTACCCTACCCTTATATTTATAGTATATATATGGTGATGATATTATAGTAGTATGTATACCGATTAATTCAAAGCAGTTAATCGTAGGTCGTTCACCTATATCGGCTCTTGCAGTAGAGATAAGCATCAGGTAGAATGAGGTGGTATGTTCCATATAAAACACAAATATTGATTATTAACATGTGGCGAGTCGCTACCAGATTTTACCGTGCACTCAATCGTTAGTAATCTTTGTCCACACGCTCCGCCCACAGCTTTTATACACACCACTGCAGATCCGGGTACACCTCTTTTGTCTAATGAAATAAAATCTAACCAGTGGATAACACGAGGCCGCAAATACTTATTATATTAAACAATATTAACAATATGTGTATCAGCTCAAGTGTCAGTAAAAGAGTAGCTAAGGACTTTCCACCGAATATATAGCACCAAATTTTAATATATATCTGTTAGGGTATATATTAAATTATATGAGATAATATCAGAGGTACTGTACGCTTAGCTATATTTAATTATATATTCCTTTAATCTAAAATAATATTATATAAAATGTTTTTAAAATATAAATATCAATTATCATAATAATTAATTAATATAATATTATAATATTATATTATATATCTAATATTAATATATATTAATATATATATATATATATAATATATTATATATGTATTTAATATATGATGATATTAATGATAGATAATTCAACGCAGTTATAATCGCTAGGTTTATTGTGTTAGTAGACTATAATATAGGAGGACCTGGTATGTTCCTTTAACACATCGATTATTTACATTTATGCAAAGGTTAGAGACCCGCCAATCATGTAAATCTTAATTGGTCACGATACCCCAAGTTAAATCGAACACGGGTATTTTTTCACAATGAAATAAAATTAATAAGGGATATAGGAAATATATTAAAAATAAAAAGTTAAACATTTCACAGAATATAGCCTTCACCAAATATTTTAATTATATATTATATATTATTATATATATATATATTAGTTATTATATAAGATATATAATATAATAATATATATATCTATATATATTATACTATATAATTTATAAATTCAAAGCAGTTAATCGCTAGGTTATGTAGTAGAATAATAGGAGGCCTGAAGTAGTCTTAAAAAACACAATGATTATTACATTTATATTACAAGAGATAGTCTTCTAGATGTTGAGAGCGTTAGCTTTCGATCGTCGTTGCAGTGGATCTCTCTGATCGGACAGAGGTCCAGCAACGGTGATCCAGAAAGCTAACGCCCTTCTCAACATAATCAGAAGACTGTCTCTTATAATATATATGTAATAATCATTGTGTTTTAAGATTAAACTTAGGCCTCCTATTTATTCTAGTATATATATATAAATATATATTATATATATGTATAGTATATGTATATATATATATTAATATATATTATATTATAATATAATTAGTATATATATATATTAATATTATATATATATAATATATATTAATATATATATAATATACTGTTTGTTAACAATAGTTGCAGTAATCGCAATTTATTATTTGGATCTTAAACAAAGAACATAAAGTGGGGAGGTAAAGAATTACTGCCTTGTCCGGGATTGAACCACCGCGTGTTGCGTAAAATGAGGAACATATCGCTCGATGCTTTACGCCTTGAGGTTTAATCCCTCAAATAACCCAAAAATAATTGAGTTTCAAGAACAGTTTAAATGGCAAATGCGACGTTCCCTCATCAAGGCGACTAAATCACTAACAGGGTGGTCGTACAACCTGTCCTTATCTCCTAGATCTTAAAAAAATATGTAGTTGTTTTAAACATGGCATAATCGCAATTTATTATTTTTAGATTTTAAAAACATTCGTTTATAAGTGTAAAAGGTAAAGTTAACTGAGCAGTTCTCCGGATTGGAAACCACACGTGTGGCACGGAATGAGGACATTTACTCGGATGCTTTAGGACTAAGTAGCTATCCCTCAAGCCCAAAAAAGTGATTTCAATGAAACAGTTTAAAAGCATAATCGAGTTCCTTCAGGCGACATTTCAACCCAAGGTATGTCATTGTCCTCATTTTCGCAACATGCGGAGTGGTTCATCCTACGGAAAGGCAAGCTAATTCCTTTAACTACTTTATGTTCTTTGTTTAGAGATCTAAATAACAAATTATGCGATTATTGAAATTTTAACACTAAAATTATTAAGAACGTAGGGATAGACAGGCTTAGACAACATGATGATGTCGACTTGAAGGGAACTCGATTGCTTTTAATACTGTTCTTGAAAACTTTTTTTGTTAAGGGAAGGCTGCAGTCGTAAGCATCGAAAACATATTGTATCATTCGCAACTCAAACGCGGGGTTCAAATCTCGGAGATGAGGAGGGTTATTGCTTGTTCACTCTTCCCGGTACTCATTTAGGTTTTTTGTTTTTACGATACTATACTACTACCGATATATATTTAATTATATATATATATAATATAGTAAATTATATATATAATATGAAAATATAATCAGTATTATATATAATATTAATATTATTATATTATTAATATATATATGACTTGACCTTGTGATTTAACATTGATCGGTGTCGCATAGGGCTCCTGAAAAATCTATGAGACGTTAGGAGGGTGAGAGTTGGCCCAGGAGATAGAGCATTCCTAAACCCTCTGTTCTTTAGAGTGGAGTGGTGCTTCCGTGCTGGCCCCTCCCTCGTTCAACACTTATTCTCTATGTCCTCAATACTAACCACTTGTCTTCAGTGTGTGGAAGCACGCAACAATGTCCAATCATCCAATTTCCGAAAAAAAGGAAGCCGTCTCTAGATTCTTTTAACTATCGGGCCCTATCATCTTCTCACTTGTATTTTAATCTAAGATTTTGTAAACCCTTATCTCAAACTTCTCATTTCTTAGATCATCTGGAATACTCGGTGGTGTGAAAAGCGGCTTGACATATCCAACAGCCTTTTGCCACACGAGGTATGGTGCACTCGTCACTGGGCATCCAGGATCCGCCTTCCCTTTGGTTTTCCTCTCTCTTTGTTACTTATCGTCTAGTTTTACACCTCTCAAATCGGCTTCAATATTTATGCTTGTTTGTTGACGTGAGCGACTTCTTTCTTCTTTTTCTGTCAATTGTGGTGTTCCTCAGGGTTCTGTCTCTTTTCCTACTTTATTCCTACTTTGCATTAATGATCTTCTCACCTGCACATGCACTCTATCCAATCGTATGCGATGACTCGACCGCTTCATATCTTCACGATATTTCAATTCTGCTCCTGTCTTTTAATACTATCTAGAACTTGCCTCTCACGATCTGGTAATCTTCCCGACTCTATCTCGTCAGATCTGGATAGATTTCCAGGTGGGGTCGTTCTCAACTTGTGTAAAATTCAACTCTTAAGAAACTCAACTTCTTACAAATTCCCTCTCTAAAACACTTAACTTTTTTCTCCTATCTCTTTCGACGGTTTCTCGCCTCTCACTGTTGGAAATTCACTAAATATCCTTACCCGGAAGAAAGGCCTTAACAATATACATCTAAAAAAATGTTCTTGGACAACCTGCAACATCACAAATCGAGGGTTGGTCTAGTGGAACGGCCTCAAAGAAGAAACTGGGAATATCGTGTTAGACTGCGAGACTTTTTTATTAGACTCTTTGTCAAGTTGCTCCCGCCAGCTAATACGGGGCCAAAAAATCAATTCGCCTTGTAGTAGGATGTTAGTCCGAGGCTCTACCCATATACTAAGGGGGAGCTTAGGTTTTCAGCCCGGCTGGTTCTGGAACCAGGTCGGTGAAAAAGGCCACAAAGAAAACTTTAGTATAATCTGTTTGCAGACGCTTTCTCACTTTCACTTGACGCCTCTATCTTTGCGGCGCGATGTTGGTGGAAAATTGCCAGAAGGTTGTTATCTACATGGTTTCTATAGGTACGTGGGTGGCTGCATGCAGTACGCAAGCGAGCTAGAGCTCGGAGGGAACTTGTAACATCTTCGCGTACCACTCGTAGCTTTGTGACAAGATCCACGGCGATAGCCACACAGTGGAGGGGTGCTCGTGGTATGCGCATGGGGTAGATTTTGTGTAATGATGAAAATTAGGTAAAGCTCCACCCGTTAGTTCCTGCGAGTGGCTTTGCCTTACTTTCCTGCCACCTTCTGTTCGTGGAATTTCTAACTTCCGCATACTTTGTGTTTCCTTGCTCCAATTATTAAATCTCCTCACTTCAAAAGCTAGTTGTCTGTGCTCATCTGCGTAGTTTGACGTTAGTTGGGTTAAATGAACCTTTCTGAGACGTGGTAAAAACATGCCAACCTCCTTGAATAGGGGAATAACTGCCGTGCAGAAGCCTCGCGAAACTGAAATGAATACTATATAGAGTATGAGTCATTAGTTATGTAAACACCAATAGTACTGTCAACTTTATGCTATTGAGTAAAACAAAGAAAATAACAAAGTACAGCAAATATTTCAACTTAATAAAATTCATATTCTAATATATTATTATAGTACCTATATATTATTTTACTAAGAGTACTTAATTTATTTATCAACCAAAGAAGAAACTAGTTAAAGCTGTTGTGAGAACTTATAATAGCATTGACAAGTTATGCTTCTAAATCATCTATATATATGAAATAAAAGAGAGCCTAAAAGAAAATAATATTAGAAATACATTCAATAAGATAAAATCTCTACTATAGAAATGCATATAGAATTTCAGTACCGCTCACCCAGTAATAATAAAACTCCATACTTATATTAAAATAAAAAGATAATTTTCCGTGCTTTTAATAGCTTCTTACAGTGATGACTTTATATATTGATTCAGCAGCCTACCATACAAAATTTTATAATAGTAAATATAATAGTCCATCACACCTATATATAGTAGCGTTAATAGATATCTACAGCTCAATTTAATGAACTAATCCTCACAATAAAACATCAGTAAATTTGATGGTAGTAGTCATTTATTAGTATTAAGTTATTTATAATTATGATAGTAGTTGGTGTGATGGTGAGGTATATTATAAATATATAAAATTAAAGTAACTAATTTATGACTATAGAAGTATTTCACAAAGATACAAAAAGCTTAAAATATAAGAGGTACATAAAAACTAAAATATATAAAGAGTGCCCAATAAAAATTAACTGATAAGATTTTTTTAATTGAGTATTCGAAGTTCTTAATATGCATTTATTAAGTTGAGATAACTAATTTTTGATATAATAATTAATTATGTTATTTTTTAAAGAACTGGTGAATTTTGTTGGAGTATTTTCATCATTATGTTAGTATTTATAACGATTTTTAATAGCACTTTATATTTTATAGTCTAAGTGAATTAAGCAGGTTTCTCACAATTACTTTGTGTTTATAGATTTAATAAGTTAATTTATGTCTTCTAACTCACTTATGACTTTAAAATAAATCATATCAGAAGAACATTTGTATGAATGTGAGGTTGGTATCTTCTCATCTTCAAAATTCATAGTATTTGTCTTTTTTATCATTTTATGCTAAATCTTATTTATATATTTGTAAAGAAGCTCTATGGGATAAAGTGATCGGAGCAAGGCATCCAAAAATAAGTCTGGTCAATAAAATGATAATTTTTTTCAATGCTGTCCAAACATGTGAGAAAAATATCCGTCATTTTTTTAACCAACAGGAAGATGTGTCGATTGCGACCAACATTTTCCTCTACATATTTGAACATGTCGACCATTTTGAGATCGATAATTGAACCCATGTTCTTAATTAAACAATATTCGAATATATTAAAAAAGATAATACATAAATAATATATATCTATTATTAGTTATAACAACTAGAGATCGGAAATACTTCTCCATAGTATATACTGAGACCATAGTGTATGAAGATATCAGAGAATTTCAGTCTCTGTATCGTGAGGATACTGCCGGAGTAAACGATACTGGGTGTTAAGGAACTTAACGATCACTGCCCTTCTGACTTTGTTCCCGTCGGGTCGCCCCCTAAAAATTGAGTTCAAATTTGAAAGAATGCTGAAAAACGCCTCCTAAGTTTATGTATGTGTGAAAGTGATATAAATTAGTAGATTCGATTATAAAAATATTATAGTTTTTAATTAATTTTATTTTTTTTTATTTTTTTTGTTTATAATAATAATATAATAAATAAAATAAATTGAAGATGAAATTATGAGAATAAATATAGATGATAACCATATATATATAGGTATATTAGTATTTTCTGGTATTATATTAATGAAAAATCTTAAAGTATTATTTAAAAGCGTTCTGTAGTAAGTAAAAATTAGCAATGGGTGTACCTTTATATAAAAATTATAACATATATAATTAAAGTAGGCCAGTATTAATATCTCTTTGAAACACTTAAGTTGGAAGATGTATTAAGTCTCGAAATTTATCCAGGAATACTGCTTGGGCTAAGGGTCTCGGGTATCCATCTGACGTATTTGCGTAAAAGAGTAATAACTTCCATGGCAGGAAAATTCCTTGCTAGGTGGCGGAGATAAGTACTTCAGATATCATCGGCTTTTCTCGCGGACTGAGAGACCACCTATAATTAAAAAGGATAGAATTCAATCATGTCGCTGTGGAGAATAAATTAGCTATTAAATAATTAACAAGCCCAATATTATATGAAGTTTGTAAAAAAGGTGAATTAGATATGATTCTAAACATTTAATAGTGAGTAAAATATAAATTACTCTCATGATATATATGACCAACCAAACATGCATTACATTGACTAATAAAAGTAGAGGTATAAATAAAGTTAATAATGTGAGATAATAAAAGTAATAAGTTTTTGTGTTGTAGTTAGTGTATCAAATAGATTTAGCAAAATGAGCCTCAAAATCTATTATGTATACTCAGATATTGACAATTATGAAAAAAGTATATAAAAATGGCCAAAAGCTGATCCATACCTCAATAGGCTTAAAAATATATACCTCACATCCTAATCTCATAAAATCATAATATAGGTTAGTTGTACCCCAACAACAGAAGACCGTTATAATATGAACAAAAATTTGAGAGCCGAAGTCTCATAATTAATCGGGAATAATATATTCTAAAAATGAGTTAACAATATATATTTTTTCAGTATATGATATAAACAACTTTAAAGCGCGGATTTGATACTTCTTCTCGATAATGACATAACATCGACAACATGAAAAATACAAAATATATATGTCTAAGAATACTCTTAATGAGATAAATATCTAAAACCATAATAAGGATGATATGAGAATAGTGATAATTATAGTATCTAAATTAGTAGAAAAGTTTGTATAAAACACAAAAGTTTAGAGTGGTAGTGAGAATATAGTTCTTAAATAAGATACTTTTAACCATCTCTCAACATGTTGCCAGATCACCTAAATTATTTAATTCTGAGGACAAGGAAATCAAGCAAACTTAAAAAATTATTTAATGATTGGTTGACTTTGCTTTATCTCTCTTTATCTTAGTTTCAACTGTAAAATGAGAGTGATATTTAATTCCAAGAAGTTGTAATAAAGCTTTAACAAAATTTTAATGTACAATAGGTTCAGAAAAAGCTCTAAAGAAGGTTTAAGATGTCAGTTTTGTTTAATGATAAAAGTCTCAGTTAAGAGCTCTTTGCGTGCACTATATGGGCGTTCTTGAGAAATTTATACTCACAAGAATGTCTATTGCAGATCAAAAAGCAGTTTCTCTGTTTAAAAAACACCTCGAAGGTACATACTATTACACTTGGATACGATAACTACTAAGTTTTCTGAAGCTAACTTAGCCAAAATTAATCTTATTATGCAAACGAGAACCTAATGTAATAATCGTCTGGTGCACAGTAAATGAGAAGGCTGAAAGATAGTCTGAAAAGAAGTGTAATGAGGGTTTTACCACGCTCTTAATATTTACTTATATAGTATGTTTTCGAACTCTATCTATAATACATTTTGACAATTATTTGAGCAACTGTGAGCTCTTAAAGTCCTTTTAACAATTAGTGAAACATTGTAGATTAACTGATACTCTATATCACTTATAGAGTAGCTATTATTATTAATTGGGGTTTAAATTTAAATAATCTTCTGCTTAAAGC
Organism: Trachelipus rathkii; assembly: GCA_015478945.1. NCBI lineage: Eukaryota > Metazoa > Arthropoda > Malacostraca > Isopoda > Trachelipodidae > Trachelipus > Trachelipus rathkii. Next base: position 13,356 of record JABUQX010105636.1, read on the forward strand.
TAAGCTGGGAGTGATATTAAGGAGATTAGTTGATAGTCTGTTTGAAAAGATATAACAAGGTAAACTTTATAGTCATATTTTACAAAGTTTATTGTGAAACAGAATAGCTAAGTGGATATCATTGAAATACACTCATCTTTTGTATGAGAGAATACTTAGCGTGTGGTAAATATAATATATAAATACCGCCAATACAGCCACTTAACAAGTGAATAATAGGTGATAATTATATCACTTTATGATTACACTAAGACAGTAAATAATAAATGACTAATATAGATATATCGTCATCATGAAAAGACTTGTACAAACTTTAAACGCATGACACTAAAATGATTAATTAATAAATATATAGCTTTTCAATAGATAGTTAGTAGTAGTAATAATATTAATAACAATCAAACCGCTATCTTCTATATTTTATGTAAAAAGCCAAAGTCGCAATGTATCACGTAAGTCATGTTCTTCGATCACTGATGATAATGGTGGAGTATAATCATATACCATGAAGATAAAAAAGCCTAAGTATATTGAAATTGATAACAGAGAGAATTAATTTAAAAGTTAATCTATAATTCTTGCTTAAACTTTAAGGCACAAGATAACTCAGGTTGCAAGAGGGACCACTCGTATTTTATAATATGAACTTACTGTCACATCAAGTTGTTGAAAAAGTCCGCTAAATGATAATAAGGCTAGCTGACAAACATGATGTTCTCTAAATGTAGATATTTAACCCAAGGTAGGACAATGTCTGTTTGTATAAATTTATGTGATGATGAAAATATCAGTGATGCTTTAAGAAAAATCAATCAATATTGTGGGTAGGAATGAACTTGAATATTTCTCCTTTTTTATCTTATTTCTTTATTATTTAATTTAATTTTACTCTCCTTTTTTGATTCGGGCTTAAAACATGTGTCTAGCCGCCTGATAATTAATTGAGCTAAACTTGCATTATTTCTTCCTCGGATGAAGTGGTGAGCGAGATACCAGAAAAAAGTCAATTAATGTATATTCCTCATAAAAATATAGTATCAGAGTAAAGATATATCAACAGATACTTAAGTGTTTATTATATGAGCTAATATAAATCCATATTATATATCACATTTCCCAACCCAATACATGTTGCAGATCATACAGCATCCCGCTAGGTTATCGTCACTACAAATTGTAATGATTTTCTGGAGCGTCTAGGAAGAACGTAATAGAGATAACTTCTATCCAGTACTTAAGTAGATCATGGATGAGTAAGACAATTAATGGTCTCTAATATCATTCGCTCACCAGGCTATGTGTCATCTCCTCTCCTCATCGAGAAATTTCTAGATGGATAACGTGATAATAAACGTGTAGACGGCTCATAAGCAATCAGTTATTAGTTTATAATCGGGTTATTAGCTATCTAATAACCAATACCTTCAGATCTCAATACGTACTAGGCTTAGAGTGCTAACAATTACTGTGCTGTGTGTTACTCTAAATCTAGCCACGTTTCGACAGGGTGAGCTAAGAAGTAAGTATTAATAAAGGGTAAGAAAAGTGATTAAGATATTACCCACATGGTTTAGATACCTCATTATTTAGCATTAAGATACAGTCAGGGAATTGATTTTAAAATGAGACTTTTCATAAATTATGTTCCTACGCATCATAGGATCAAGATGTGATCACAATCATCCGATTGAAAAGCTCGTTCATACAGCATGGAAATGAGCTTCATAGAGCACTAATTAAATTCTATTTACACCCCACAGTAGTTGTGAATAAGTGGTTAATGTGGTACTCTAACTATTATATAGTTTAATATTCCATACTTTCTTAACATCTATATATTGCATTTGATGCTTCTATGATAGTATGTAAGCACTGTATGGTATAAACTTGTTATCACCTAATGATACTCCTATTGATCTAGTATGTCCACTTTGGTCTAGAGATTGATATACGATGAATATTTTTGTCCATCTCTTTCTTTCTGAGAAAATTTTGTGATCTAGAGGTAGATCCTCTCAATGAGTAATTCAAAGCAACTAATTGTGACTAGTAGAAATGATTAATGCAGTCTATAATCGCTTCCTCTCACCATATACTGGCCGTGTCTATTAGAAATTTTAATAATAACAGATGGTTACATTCTATAGTGAAGGAATCTGTGATGTAAGAAACGCTCATGATGCTATTGTTTAATGATTCATCCCATTGCAATGTTATTGTTAGAGAATGGCAGCATCTTAGTGAAACACTTTAATATCATGTACTATTATTATGCAAGTTTTCTTTTAGGTCTTTTATCAATAATTGAGAGATATGGTCTCTCTTATACTGTTGTTTCGAATTGAGCACACCTTCTGTATCAGTGTATATAACTCTGACATCTCCCAAGTCCATTCCATATAGGGCACAGTGACTGAATTTATGTAACTGTGTCATTGAGAGGACCTTGCTAGGAAATATATAACGAACTGCATTGAGACACGAGTTATAATATAGCTTTGACAAATGTATTCTTACTCTGTTATATAGTGCGGTTCACGAGATAAACTTCGTTGAGAATAGAACAATCAACTTCTCAGGAAAAAAGATATTCCCTATTGAACTTACGTGTCACATAGTTTGGATAACGATGTACTCGCTATGTGAATAGGCAAATATTAAACTCTAGAAGAATTACCTCATTTACTGAGAGCATATATAAACAGTTACAGTATTTTTTGACAAAGTTGCGATACGACTTTTCAATGATTATCAATAAAGTACCAGCAATTGATAATAGAGAGATTACATTCAAAAGAACATAGTATCACATGCAGTCTCGTATTGCATTAGTTAACATGGTGTTTCTTCCAAAGAGAATAAGTGATTAATTTGTTAAAAGACGAGATCCACAAAGAGGAGAACAGTTTTGTAGCTCAGTAATGTGACGTGTCTGCCCATTTTGAAATAATTGAGACTGGTTTATTATGATAATCTAAACCCTATTAAAGTGTGTTTTTTTGTGGTCAAGAACAGAAGTTGTCGAGAAGAATAGTACTATGGTAACATATTAAAATGCACAATGATAGACATATTATTACCTATTATATATCTAATAATATATTATATACAATATGATAGTTGTTAATTACGCTATAACCAAAGTAAAAATAAATATGTAAAGAGTTATTCATATATGGCATAGCTTTACCTAATATAACTATGTGATTTATTCTTTAAATATAGTATTACTATTACACTAGAGGCGAGCTTAATAATTTCCATAATCTTAACATAATAGTGCAATTCTCATTTTAAAGGTTCAGAAAAGAAGAAATATGCCTTTTCATAGTCAGATATATGAGAGATGAGTTGGGCAATGAGTACTTGGACAAAGTGAATAAAGCACATGTAGAAAAAGAAACTGCCGCCTTTAATAAAGCACAGTAATTGGCATAATTATATATGGATAACGTCCAGAAGAAATATAGGGAGAGTGTTAAAGAATATCATTAATAAATTTGTTGGGAAAAGTTGTGAGTCCATTTCTTCTTCTCATCAAGGCCGATTAAAATTTGTCATTCTCGTCAAATTTACTGTTTTGAGAACCAACTAACTACCACAAAATAAATGGTATTACTCTCGTGAAGTGCGTGACAAAATCCAAGCTTAATCTTAAGATAATAAATAAGATATCCACTATACTTGAGAATATTTCTTATAGTTGAATGATTGTTTAAAGTTCACTGTGTGATAATTAAGTAAAATGGTGATTATATATATAGTAAGTTTATAGAACAAGAGGATATCTATTAAAAAATAATTAGTGTGGTTTTTATTGCATAAGTAGTAAGTAATAAAGGTCAGAATATAGTCAGAGTTCACAATTAAATTTGATAAACAAGACTTAGTTGATCTCACTGAATTGAAAGAAATATAGAAAATGTAAACTACCTTCTATAATATAAGGTAGAGCACAGATAACCCATCTCAACAGAAGAAGTTTGATCTACAATTAAGATTCTACAAACAATATTATCCAGCAACCTTTAATATGTAAAATAGAGAACAATGGAGTTTGAAATGATATTAAATTTAGTACAAATAGTTAACCCATCTTCTAATCAATTTAATCTTCTTCATTCCAATTAAATTTTTACAGAAGACATTGATAAATAAATTTCAAGTATATGGCCATAGCGTCTACAGATTTGGATTGCAGCTCCCTGTATCTAAAGATAGAAAATCACTATCAAATTCCATAAGACCATGATAAAAAAAGTTACAACTAAAGTACTTAATAATTGTTAGAATCATCCTGTTACACTATCAATCGTAGTATAATGATATTTTTCAAAGTCCGCGTAAGAGAACCCAGGACAGATTTAATATATTTTAACTAATATGTACTGATGAATGCGCAATGCGACAGAGACTACATATATTTATTTTGTAGCGAGTCCGGCTTTTACGCAATCACGTTTTTTTTCAACCTACATATAGCATCAACAAAATTGTGAGAAGATATTTAAAGACAGTTAGATATACCCTATTGTTCCACAAATAATAAAGTGTTTTTGTAATTGTTATGAAATATCTTAGTATATCAGATATAGTAATATATTTGCACATTATTATAATAGATTAATTGTGTGACCTAATAACCTCTAAAAAAGATAAAATTAAAAGCAATTATATAGTGTAGGTGTTATAGGCCAAATTAAGGTGTCAACATTTATACGGTCAGGTATCACATTCATATTATAAAACATTATATAAAGTGATTAGATCGTATCTCTCGTAAAACAATACTAAGAATGCTATATTTTCATTTGAGGATAGTGATTGTGGTTGTGTGTAGATTTGTGGTGTTTAGTAAGTGATTAGTTGTATAGGTATTATGGAAGTGATGTATAAGATGTGGTGTTAGTGTGTTGTCCGTGATAATCAGATAATAAATTTGATTTAGATAAATAAGAGATAAATATTCGGGGTGAATTATCTTCAAGATGACTCAGGCGGAACACAGAATGAAAGAATATATGCGTGACAATGAATATCGCATTTTAATATTTGTAATCCTATTTTTTAGTTGATCCTCAGTCTGGAGCATGATATATATTGTGTATTTCCATATGCTAATTGGCATAATTTTTTCGCTTAATCAAATTACAATGGATGTTGTTCTGCACCATACTAACTTCAAAAATAGGTATATTCGCGCCTTTGATCCACGGTAAAAGGTTATTAATCATGGTAATAGTGTCCTTTTGATACACGGGGCAACAGAAAGCCTAGCATCTACATTGAGGCTTGAGCAATATATAATTAAGAGCATAATTAGAATGGAATGAAAATGTAATAGGTAGAATTATATAAAAGGTACTCAGAAATGGCATTAACAATTACTCAGAAAGTTACACTAGACAAGCTAATTATAATAATAAATTATCTGTAAAACCATTGGTAATGAAACATTAAAAACTAAAGGTAGCATGGATTTGTAATAGAATTTAAGAAATAATTATATGCTCAATTATAATAAAATCCATGGGATTAAAGGTGTCATTAATATGATAACTAATTAATTACATAGATTGTAATAAGTAGCTCAAATAAAGGTACTATTATTTAAACAAATATTGTTACCCAAGAAGGTAGGAGTACGTTCCGCATTTAGAATATGTCATTATGTCAATTGAATGAGGAAAAATATAACCAAAATGACAATATGGAGGAGGACCTTTGTGAGTGACAAAAGGCCACATTATTGAAAATTACTATAGACCAATATTGAAATTAGATATGATGAAATGGAATTTAATGTCAGAAGTGTAAGGCTGGGGAATGAAGGTCCTACAATATGAAAATGGTACTGATATTCCACTGCAAATTATGAGTGTGTAAAATCTAGTCCACCATCACATAATAATTGCAATTGTGGTCGGTAGTTTCTAAAGTGGAATGCCAGAATATATTGCATAAGATTTAAGTGACAGTACAACTATGATCTCTTCTACACTCGATGTCGAAGCCACTCGGAGCCTAATTCTTATGTGAAAACTAAGCCCAGTTTTACTGGTGCCATGTTCAAAGAGAAAAGTTACTACATAAATTTGTTATTCTTGTTTGTGATTTAGTATTTTTAATATGGATGATCTTAATTGGAGAAAGTATGGTAGGCTTCTCATAATGCTATCTACATTTATCCTACTATAAATTTATTACACATCCTAATGTTCATTTTGAGTTCTGAGATGAGTTTGCACAAAAAAGAGTTAGATAATAAAACAATTGATGATTTATATCAAATGATACATCATTGATGTTCAGTATCTTAGTGTATCATCCGAACGGATTTCTGACTAGTATCGTATGCATTTTTGAGGTCTCTCTTGACTTGTTTGGTGATAATGTATAAGGTGAAAGGATGTGAGAAATCTAAGAGAGAAGACAGTATTATATGAGCAACATTATTAATATTCGTTTATCTCATGTCTTTAGTCGAGAGCTATCCATTTAGAGACTGTTTTTACTTTATAGGAGATACGTACTTATTGAGTTATCCACCCATTTTTATTAATGGTCTAATTTAGAATGCATAAGTTTTAAGTGCCTGCCCAGAGGACCAATTGTTGAAATTGCTCTGAATTGTTTTATATTTTAGTCACTGAAGGCGGGTGTCAGAGCATTTTGTGAGAGAATAAATAAATGAGAATTTGACCTAGTGACATGCTTACAGATACTTATATTTAATTCAAAAGTGTCAAACAAGATATTTGTGGATACACTGTAAGTTTGAGCAAGTATATATTAAGCCTTTTTTTGAGCCAAAAAAGAGAATAAAAGTAGGATATTGTTCCATCGTCCCACATAACCAAACCTTGTTTTCGATAAGTGGAGGGGTTTGTCTTTCATATTTGTATGAAAACATAAGTTAAAATGTATGATGAGAGTGTTATACAAAATTCAATACCAAACGTATAAGATATAACTAAGCTTGATCATAAGTTAACCAGTAAAGATATTAAGGTTGGCCCAGATAATTTTGAAACATTTGTTCTCCCTGAGTTGTATGACTACGAAATTCTATTACTAAATACATAGACTACCAAGTAACGAGAATATTGCACATATAACTATTGTATATAAGAAATCTTATCCAAATAGAGTGAATAGACTTTGAGACAAAAAATAGAAATTAGCCTCTAGCGTGCACCGATATTGAAGTGGAGTAATGAATATATTTTTTTTTTTATTAACTTGACTTCCAACGCCACTCAAGGAATTGAGATTTTGTCAGGGGACAATCAAGGAGATTGTCTTTTGTTGTTGAATATAACAGTTTTACGGAAATACTTTAAGTATATTCAAGTTACTATCTCTTCTCTTGAGAGCATAGATTTTGATAATATATAGGTGAAATAGAGAATGAGTTATATATTCAAGAATACGTGGTATTGACCGTGTTATCGCAAAAAGAAGTCCAGATTGTAGAATGATTGCTCTCACGTTAGAATAAGAATACCAACTCCGACTTTGGTATGTGGATGTATTTAGATCATGCCTTTTTGGGCCGTATTATATTTGAATGGAGAAAGATGTTCATCTTTCAGATAAGAAACTATGGTCAACTTTTCATTATGTTTTGTGCTTTAGTAGTAGTTTTGCTTTTGGTGTTTTACAAGTGACTTGATCACATACAAGTTATGAGAATAGTAGATGTGGTAAATTGAATATGTAACTACAAGATATCTGACTAAATACTAATATATATATATATATAAACAAATTTTGAAGAAGAACCTATAACTAAAATATGCTTGCCATGTCCCAATAATAATCACTTATAAAACAAAGAAAACAGAATTTATAACTTGAAGGAATATAAGAATTAACAAAGAAATATACTTATTAATTCTTTAAGCACAAATGAGGTGGGGAATATATGTATTAATATATTTATTCTACATCTGAAATGTTAAAAAAGAAAAGGAAACAAAAAAGTTCTTTTTATAAAAGTGAAATTAAAAAAAAATACTGCTTGTCGTTTACCGCGTGAATAAGATTGCAAACTATGTTTCATACCAATATATAGCCCTAAATAAAATATTAGAAATAATAAAGCAAAAATTGATTTGCCAAAACATTGAATAACAAATTGATTGACATATGCTAGGTTTAATTGTACTAAACGTGTGGGAGACATCAGAGGGTAACATTACGCATATTATGAATATTAAGGGACAACGACAGAGCAAATACATAAGTAAAATAGTATATAGTGAAGATATGCCAGCAAACGGCTGTTGAAACCACAGACTGTCACTTGTGCTAAAAGTAGCACAAGAAAATAAAGCAAAGTGACCATTGAAATTCACTCACATTAAGCCATTTGAAGAGAAGCGACTTAGTACCGATCTATTTCAAGAGCTTATTAATTTCACGAAGAAGAAAAAGAAAAAGATGGAATTAATAGCAATTGACAATTCTTCAATCATCTAATATATGAATAAAGAAGCCAAGAAAATTTAGAACATCAAGAAAACTCTACAAAGCTAAGAAAATTCAAACAGAAGAAACAAAAAAGGAAATTTTCAGCTAATAGGCCCATCGTTCAGCAACTGTTATTGGATCAGGTCGCCCCAGCAATATTGAGTAAATATCGACTCAGGAACGGGAGTCGGGCCACCATACCGAAAAAATTTCAGCCTCACATGCGCAGTTCAAGTCTCTGAACATCCCTATAATACCACTACAATCAGACATGTTATAGTTTTAGTGGGCGTAAGAAAGGAGAGAAGATATATGCTTTTATTTTAATACTCTTAGTGATTCTGACATCATGAGTATCCGTGTAGTGTGTAAATGATGACCTTAATACTAATAATAGAAACCTATGTTAACATCTTGAAGTCTACATTAAGACCAAACAATAATTATAGCATGCAGCATAGAAATAAAAGGAATAATATAAAAAAAGATAAACAATAACAATCCTGTTATCCTTGCTTTACGAGGACCACAGATTCTCATAATTGTGTGGCTCGCTAATTCTCATTATAGAGTTGACTTTTTGAGTAACCTAACTTGGTGTAAATTTTTTAATGTGTTTATTGTTAAATATGCATTTAAGTTATTTGTACTTTTCGATAACTAGTGCTTAGTCTCTGTTTCATAGTGGCGGGCGTTATAGTTTTAATAAATTTCTTTTATAGGATCCAATTTACCGTTATATATTACTCAAATAATGTTATATATATATGCAATATAAGAAAAAATGAGTCGTAATGGAAGATTACTTCTTAACCTTAGATGCTCATATATTAACATAATAAATAATTACCTATATATATATATATATATCTATATTAATATTATGATATATTATATATAATATATATTATTATTATATATATTATATAAAGCACATATTATATTAATATATATTATATATATATATATATAATTAATATTAATATTAATTAATATTAATATAGTTATATATATATATATAATATATAGCTATTAATTAAATATATATTACAAACACTGATAAAATTTACATCCCTATTAAGTATAAGGGTAATAAGGATAGAAATAAGTAGGCAATATCTTATCACCCTCCTTTTTTTTGATTTATTAGTTCTTACCAAAATAATTACTAAAAATATTTTGTACCATACATCTATAAAATATTTTTTTTTCATATAATAATTATAAATAATTAATTCCTAATTATAATATATTTCTCATCAATAATATGAAGTTCACATTCAATATATATAACAGACTGATTTTTATAATGCATATGTCTATGTGTCAAAATTACCTGCTATATAGATATTAGAAAAATTCATATGATATCTGCTGTCGAGAGTTTGCACGAAAACTGTTTTAAAATTGTACTGCAATTATATGATATTTTAAAATCTTTATTCTGAGGTAATAGTTAAGTACGTAAAATGGCTTCACTAAAGGAACAAAAATATATATATATTGAATTTTATAATAATATAAAATTTATCCCTGAGAATGTGCGTTTGGATATAATTAATATGATATTTAAGGTCAGAAATAGAATACACCTCCTTACATACTTTAAAAGATTACTAATTGACCATTTGCCTTCCAGATTTTAGGTAATTGTAAGACTATTGCTTTGAGTAAAATTGTACTTGCACCATAGCACTAATTAATACTCAAATAACTATGAATAACTCGTGCTGATTAATACATAATTGTGTGTATAGTGAAATAAATAACTAACTAAATGCATTTAAAATAATCCAATTGTGTCTTGGTCTCATGCAAAAGACTCTCTAAATTCCATTATAAACTTATCTATAAGGTTTCAAATATATTATATCTTAAAATTATAGGATATTTTTGAACATCCAATATGTGCTGATAACCGAAAATAATCTCCCATTGTTGTTATCAAAATAAAATTAATGACATTCGGCTTATATACGAATTTAATACATAAGGATTCAGTGTTTGTAACATTTATAACGCGCTAAATACTATTAAAGTTAATGAATCGAACTTTGTTGTCTAGCAAACCCGAAAATTATCAGTTTTTACAGATAACACTTGTAATATTTACTGATATATATAAAGTACATTACATAAATTGATGAAATAATAAACAATAATAATTTAATAGGTATATTCTAGCAGCTATTTAGCTCACCTATAATAATAGTATACTTATAGTATATATATATATATATATATATTATTATATATTATATATCAACATCGAAGTCTAAACAAGTATAATATATATTATCATATATATATATATATAATTATTATATATAGCTATATATATATATATTTATATTATATATAGTATATATCATATGATTTATTAGTATTTACTACTAATATATTAATATATATATTAATATATTATATATTATATATAGTTAATTTTATATATATTATATATTATATATATTATATATTTCTTATATATATATTAATTATATTATATATACGTAGAGAAATCTATATTAATGTACTCTTTCCGTAAATCATGAGTAAATATTTATTTGGTATATTTAATATTTATTTTGGCAATATATAAACTATAATATATTTATATATCACAATAACATTTATAATTAAAATTATAAAAGAAGATTAAAAAACTATTTACAGTTCCTGATTAATTTTTAGTTTTATCGTCTTCTCATTATCAATAATCAAGAGAGTCTTTAACCTCAAGAAATAACTTTAAGTAGTAACATTGAAAAACTAGAATTTATTAATATAAAAAAAAACAAATTTTTTGTTATAAAGTATTAATTATTATTAATAGAGTTGGTCTGAGTCTTTTAGCAACTAATAATTGATTGATCGTATTTCAATAGTATACTTGATTAATGATCTCCGAACATCTTGAAATGAGAGTAAGAATAGTGAGTTTACTGGATTTTGTGCTGGAGCCTGGATAAGTCGTCCTATGCCGCTTATTAATTTGAGAAGTTATTCGTATGTTGAATATATATATAAAATATACGGTGATGAATTCTACCTTAATTTTTCTTGTTTTTAACTACTGTGATGGCTAAAAATTAATGTTTTATATGAGGTAGGCCGTTGCTAACTACAATAATTAATATCTTATTGTGATTGTAATTATTGTTCACCTTCCCGTGAAATGATAATAAAAGCTGAGTTCTAATGTGATAAATCTAAATGTCCTTTTAATAGATAAGTATCATTGTTATTGATGTTTTCATTATTTAGCCTTGCGATGCGTAAATTAGTTTCTATACCAAGCTCACATATGAAAACTCGGGGTAAGGTATAGTGACTGATTTTTTGAAACAGGTCAATATGCACTACTCATGTGGGACAATTCTTTAGTGAGTATAAGTTAGGTAGAGATTCAGTTACTTTATATATAATATATATATATATATTATATTATATATATATATTATATATAATATATTATATTATATAATATTTTAATATATAGTAAATTATTATATAATTTATATTTATAGGTCGCATTTGTTTGTAGGTATGTGTGTGTGTGGTGTGTTGTGTGTGTGTGGTGTGTGTGTGTGTGTGTGTGTGTGTGTGTGTGTGTGTTGTTTCGCAATTAGTGTATGAATTGTGCATTGAAAAAGAATATTGGGGAAGGTGGGACGGATGTGGGAGAAATTTAGGGGAAGGGGCGGAGTCAAGTGTGGAGGACGCTAGCCTATTGTTCATTGCCATATATTTGTCCGGTATCATTGCCTTTTCATATTGCAAAGAACTAGATGGACGACATGTACAGAAAAAATTTAGATTACTTTTAAAACTTTTAATCTTCAAACCTAATTTATTTTTATTTAAACCTTTGTTTAATATACCTATGGTTTACTTTGTTAATAATTTTGACTAACGTGTAGACCATTAAGTTACTGTGTTGAATATATAGTATGGTTATATATAATAAGCTATATATATATTAAGGTATATATGTATATAATATATGATATATATATATATATATATATAATATATATATATTATATTATATATTATATAATATATATTGTCTATTTTTATATAATATATATAATATAGTATATATCTATAATATATATATACTATATTATTATATATATATATAATATATAGTATATTATTATATATATCTATAAGTATATATATATATTATATCTATAATATAAATATATTATATTTATATATTAGTATATAAGTTTATTATATATATATATGTATATTATAGCTATGTATATATTATACTAGTATATAATATATATAGTATGATATATATATATATATATATAGATTATATATTATATATAATATTATTATCTAGTATATATATGTATATATATGTATATGAGAGTATAATATATTAATATAGGTATAATTTAGTCTATTTAGTATAATAGTTATTTTATATATTAGAAGGAATGGATATAAGTCATATGATATATAATTATAGTATATATAGTATATTAGCTTATATATAGTTAGTGTTATATATAGTATATAGTTTAATATAGTATATATATATAGTATATATATAGTATATATGAATTAATTAATTGTTAATTAAATTATGCCTATTATATATAATATATATATAATATATATATATATTATATTAGATATATTATATATATATAATGTATATAGTTATTATTATTATATATGATATTATAATTGTTATATATATTTATATTATATAGTATCTAGTATTTAATATATAAGCTAGGCCACTTATCCTATAAAAGGAGTTATATAAAGTGGCGTGATAATCGAAGATCGCAGAACTCTGCTCGTGCATCCCTGCAGTGTGGCGTGTTAGCTAAAACTCCAATAGAAAGATCCGGAGAGTTTCCACAAGTTGCGTTTTTTATCATGTTAATTGTTTTATATGTTAATTTTTTTAATAATTTTCTTTTTATTCTTTTTTAAGGGGCTCAGCGAGCGGAGGACGTGAGGGGCCCGTCGTCCCCGCCTGAGGCCGAGAGACCTGACTTTCCATCTTTGCGATTTATCCTTGGATTCCTTTCGTTAAAAAAAAAAAAAAAAAACTTTATTGAACGAATTCACACTATTGCCTTGAAATAGTCGAAAAAATCGATTACATCGTTCGTCGATATATATCGGTTACTACCTTTTTAAAGGATAGTTTATATATATATATAAATATATATATGTATATATAGTTAGTTAGTTTATATATATATGATATTATATTATATATATATATATATATTATTATTTATATAGGATTATCTTTAAAAGGTAGTTACGCGCTATAGATATCGAACGCACAATGTATCGATTTTTTTTGATTTAAGTTTCAAAAAGGCATAGTGGACAGGTTGCAATAAGTTGTTTTTTTTTTTTACTAAAGGATACCCAAGATTAGAATGCAAGATAGAAAGAGGCAGGGGTCTCCAGCTCAGCGGGGGACGATTGGGCCCTTGTCCCTCCGTCGGCTCGAAGCAATTTAAATATTAAATAAATCAAAATAATAAAATTAACATATACAATTAATAAAAAAGCAACTTGTGGAAACTTTCGCGATCTTTCTATTGGGGTTTCAAACACGTGACACTGCTGGGCTGCACAAGCATGATTTCTGTGATTGTAGATATTATGACATTTTTGTAACTTCTTTTAACAGTGATAAGTTGCCTATTAATAATATATATATATATAGTATATATATATATATAATAATAATATATAATAATATATATTATATATGAATATATCAAAACTTATAAAGTATAATTTATATATATTATATATATAATATGCTATATGAGTATATATATATATTTATATATATTTATATATTTATATATATATTTAATATTTATATTATAATGTATATATTTAAGTATATATAAATTAATATATTGTAATATATATATTATATATTTCATTATATTTTATATATATAGATAGTAGTTATATATATATATATATATATTATATATTATATATTATATAGTATATATAGATATATATCATATAATATATATATGATATATGATAGTTTAATATATATATATATATATATACATATTTTATATATATAATATATATATTATTTATATATATATTTTATATGATTATGTATATATATTATATATATTATATATTTATATTATAAATATAAATTATAATATTAATATCTATATTTAAAAAGTATATTATTATTATGGTTAAATAATATTATTATTATATATATATATATAATATATATCTTGTTATATGATTCATTAGTATTATAAATATACTGATTATATATATCTTAAATTCTTGTTTTTTATTGTATAATATAGTATGTATATAGTTATATATATATAGTATATATATATTATATATATATATATATATACGGTATAATATATATAGTATCTTATATATAGTATATATTATATATTATATAATAGATATATAAATATATATTATATATATATATCTATATGGTATATATAATATATAACTATATTATATATATATATAGTATATATATATAGATATATAATAGTATATATATTATTATATATATATATATTATATATATATAGTTATTATATATATATATATATATATGATAGATATATATATTATTTTATATAATATGGTAAGTTAGTATATATATTATATATAATGATACTATTTATTAAAAATATTATATACTATGATATAAGTATTTATATATCTATATATATAGTATATTATATATATATATATATATATTATTTATATATAGTCAAATTCTGTTTATTTCCATGAAAAGAAAAGATTTAACCGTGAAGGTAAAACCAAATACAAAATTCGTCAAATTTTGCTACATTTCTCGAACAAATTTATTAGAGACAGTCCTAGGAAACTTTCCAAGGAAATTTGAGTTTATGACTTTGATACGAGAATTATAGTATAATTGGTGGAAACAAAGGAATTTTTCTACATAGATTTTATTACAATTTATTCTTGATAAAATTATTTTAATATTAAATATATTGGAGGAAAATTTAAAAGTACTTTATAGTTGCAATGTTAGAAGGAAACGCTACCTTGAGATAGAAGAAAACAATCCTCAGGCAGTCCTCATGTGAAGGCGAGGTTCCATATTACAAATCTTAGTTATAGGTTTAAAATAAGGTGTTGAGAAGCATTGTGAGAAAAAGTAAAGAGAAATCTCAGAGAGTTTCCGTTATTTTATCCAATTTATTTTACTAAATATAGTTTGCGTTATTTTTGCGAGTATTGTTAAAAGTTATAAATTGTTTTTTACAATCGATACTTTTGAAAACTTTTGTTCATTAATCCTTATGAATCAACTTATAAATCAAGTACTCTTTATTTATGATAAAAAATGCTTAAGTGGTTGAAATTTCTTTCTCTTCCTTATTTTTATTTCTCTCTTCTCAATAGTCTATCCTCTCGTTCAAGAAATGTTCTGGTTTTATCGATTTCTTGTTTTTAATTCCTGTTCTTAATTTTGTTTCATAGAGAGTCAATAGTATCTCATTTTCTAATGTCCCATTTGACTGTCCATTTCCAATTTGAAATTGTGAAATTTATTTCGATCTGTCTCGAGGTGGGCTTTCCCATTTACTGTCGGAAACTGGTAAATTGAATTAGGTTTACTACTAATTCGATAAAGTTGAATAGAGGGAGATAAATTATTTAAATCATCTTGGCTTATAATTCGCATAAATCCGATTAGAGGTTTTTTGCTTGTATCTACCATCACCAGTAATGAAGAATATAAGTCGTGATGATATACTTTAACTGCAACAACAACGTTCTCGCCTCCTATTTCAAAAGGATATTTCTGGACAAACCTTGTGATAAATTCTTGGCACCTTCTATAATCTTGGCCAACTGTTTTCTTATTAATCTTCAAAAGTTTTGCCGTTTCAATTTTGATTTTCTCATCGCACCAGTTTTTTATAATGTGTATCTGTTGCAGTAAATTAATTGAATTTGTACAGTTTCTAAAGAAGCTTCCATCTAGACTATATATAATAAGTAAGTGTTTTTCACATAGATTTTGAACACAATTACGAGCTTCGTAACTGGTGTTTTCCGTACCTGGAATTAACTCTAAATCTTCCTGGCAAGATTCACAAACCCAATTTTGTCTTAATAAAAG
>JABUQX010105636.1:35000-37500 GCA_015478945.1 Trachelipus rathkii
TGTTGCCTGGCCTCCACGTTCGCCGGACCTCACACCGTTGGACTTCTTTGCCTGGGAGCAATCAAAGGTGTCGCATACGCTACCCCAGTAATTGACGTTCGGGAACTGAAGGAAAGAGCAATCATGTGCTGACATAACATCAAATGAATGCCGGTCGGCGACAATGTCCGTTTTACGGAGGTGCCATGCATATGCATCAGAGCTGGGGCGCACTTTGAACACCTATTTGTAACCTGTATCTGTTGTATTATAATGTCCTGAATAAAGATATGCAATCGTGTTGTTTATGGAGAATCCTGTGTCGCATACCGTATTCCCACCCTCTTAGGTTGGCTCCATCGCTAATAACTCTGTAACGAAGCGTTACCGAGCATACATATATAGAATATTATGTTCCTATTTTCCGTCAAAGTGGCCGTATTTGAAGTGACGCAGTTACACTCTGAGACACCCCTATATATATTATATATATATTATATATATATATTATATAATATATATATATATATATATTATATATATATATTATATATATATATTTATATATGATATTATATATATATATATAGTATATAATATATTATTATATAATGTTTGTGTGTGTGTGTGAGTACTAGTTATATATATATATAGTATATTATATATATATATATATATATATTATATATATATATATAATATATATATATATATATATATATATATATAATATATAATATATATATATATAATATGATAATAATATATATATATATTACCTTCTCTCCTTTCCTCAGATTGGGGCTGAGGTGCGAAACATACACCGGAAAGAGAAAAGTTAGTAGTTTAGTAGATAAACATGGTGTAAGTTGAAAGGAAAGCCCCCCTTCATACCATCCGATCATACCCTTACGTGAGAGTCCGTCGCAGGAAAAGAAATCTATCCAAGGGCTTTCACGAAACTGCAACGGACCCTCACTGTGGTATCTTGTCAATGTAGGGTTCACCCTTGGTCAGGCCCACAACCTTACTCCCTCACAAAACCCCGTCATTTACTCCTAGTATGCACATTTCATCTCGTCTCTTTCAAACTCACATTCATTTCCTTCAGGCATTCCTTTACTGACTCAATCTACTTTTTCTTCGGTCTCCCAGCCTGTCGAATTCTAGCATTCTCACCCCTATATACATTCTCTTTAAAAATCAACTATTATCAATAATATCCATATGACAAGTAACGGCGATGCTTAAACATTCATTTATTCTCGGTCAATTTCTACGCCTTGTCTTTCACTGAATCGGTAGTTTGTTACCACAGCGAGAGCTCGCTACACGTTCATATGTTCCATGTATTATTATAAATTCTTCTCACACTAACAAGGTACACCACATACTAATTGTCACATTGGCGTGAGTGGCAGATTGATTACACTGTAGGATATACTGTATACACATTAGTGTTCCACTAACATAGTTTTGTACACATAATAGCGACAAATCTATATCACGAGTGAGAGGAGAGCAGTCCGCGTGTCATAGGCAAATACGCCATGAAGAGGATATACTATAATACTTAATATCGGACGAACTGGTATTGCAGATTCGAGTGGAGGTGTGAACAGAGAGACGCGAACTTTAGCTGAGCAATATTATCTGACAATTCAGCAACTTTCATACTTACACTCAGAGCATTAAGTTCGCTCATCCATTTGTGCGATCACACTAATCATATAGACTATAATATTTAGAGTATTCGAATACTTGTTCAAGATGACATTCGTCTCATCCTATCAGTGAATATCATACGCGCACTCTCCTCACTCACTACAATTACCTTACTCTTATCTACATTTACTTTCAAATTCCTTCTTTTGCACACCCCGCCAAACTCCTCTACCAATTCTTTCAAATTTTCTTCAGATTCGCCAACACAAAACTAACTCATCATCGTACATAAGCAGTGCATCTTCCAATCTCTTTCATTCTCCATCAGTCTAGCACCTTTCCCTACCACCCATACCTCTAATTCGTTCATCACCCCATCCTCATACAAAATAAATAGCCAAGAATGCACAAAACATTCCTGCCTCACTCCACTATTAATATTAAATTATTCACTTTGAATCACATTTATTCTTACATACGGTTCTTTATCTACATACATACTTGTGATTTCATTCATAGGCCTACCACCAACACCATATATCACTAACACCTGTCACAGAGCTTCTCTATTAATTATTTCATACGCCTGTTGCAAGTCCACAAAAAATAAATACAATTTATTCTTTTTCTCTCTCATTTTCTCAATCATCTGTTTCAATGTGAAAATTTAATCTACATATCTTCTACCCTTCTAAATGCATCTGGTTCTTCACCAATCGGTCCCTCAGTCATTCGACGAACTCTTTCAACCAAAAATATCAGAATATATCTTCCCTACAGCGCTCAATTAACTAATTCCCTATAGTTCCTACAAGTTCCCCTTATCTCCCATTCCCATATAAAAGAGTACTATTAT
>JABUQX010105637.1:0-15000 GCA_015478945.1 Trachelipus rathkii
GCGACTCGAGGACATTATATGAATTACTATCTTCAGTAAATTCCTTAATGTGCACAGCACATGCTCAGCAAGTTTGTAAGTATAAATAGGAGTTTTAACTAGAAATGGGCCAGTTCCACTAACCGAAGGTGTGTGATAGGTTAGAGGATCACTATCTATCAACCTTCTAAACTAAAGTTGCTTGTCGAGCAGCTGAATTCGTGCTGCTGCTCAATTTCTGGAAAAGTTTTAAAAAACGCGCGTACTGCAGTGAAAGAGTACTTTTTAACTTAAACAAATTTTGAAGAGGGTAAAAGATGTTAAGAATGAGGGAAGACAAAGAGAACGAAAATAGAAGAGAACATAAAATAAAGAGTTGCGAGAATAGATTAAAGAAAGAGAGAGGATAGTGAAATGGTTATTTTTTCGACAAATTTCAACTGTTAATAAGCTAAAAAAAAAAAAATCATTGAATCAAAGAAGTTCTAAATTTTTATCCCCTATTTCATTATTTTTCTTTTAAATTTCGGAAGTATATATATATATGGTGAGTTTTTTTTCTCTATAACTAACTTAATTTCATCTGATTCCAATTCAAATTGTCAAATTTTGAGTATCTCAGTAACGAAACAAAATGTCACAGACTTTAAGTAAAATTTTAGTTTTAATGCCTACTAAGATAATATCGATAATAATAAAGTTCTCGATGTCAATTTTTTTTCATATTATCTTCCAAAGAATCGAAAATTTTACGAAAAATTAAAAAAATTGGCTCATTTTTTTACTGGTTCATCATGATGAAAAGAAAGAAATTTTAAAATCTCTCTCTCTCTCTCTCTCTCCATCTCTCTCTCTCTCTCTCCTCTATCTCTCTCCTCTTCTCTTCTCTCTCTCTCTCTCTCCTCTCTTCTCTCGTTAAAAAAATTAAAACAAATTAACATCATCTTTTATTTAAGAGTCAATTTTCTTGTATGCAATCATTGCTTGACCACTGGTCACAGTCACTTTTGTTGGTTTGACCTAACGAACTGGGCATGGCGTGTTCAGAGGTCAATATATTTGGGTATTTCAAATAATGCGCAAAATAAAAAGTTCTGTAACCTCGTCCAACTTGGTGATTTACTATGATACTTTCATAAAAAAAAAAAAAAAACTCGGATGAAAGTAAATAAATTTAGAGCTACTTTCCAATTCGATCACCTATTTTTTTTTTTATTTTAAATGTATTAATTTAATGGGTGTTTATATTTACTATTAATTTATAATAAGGTCAATGGAGCAGCACATCTGTGAGGTCTATACTGAGCGTTTAAAACGCACTCATTCACCTATTCAAAAACAACGCAAGCGTTTTATACCAACGATGGAAGAGTATTTAGAAAAGCTTGTAGCAAAAAGCAACACCGATGATTCGCTACATTTTGTGCTGAAGGCACGTTTCAGAATTTTCAGAAATTATATATATATATATATATATAATAATAATATATGATAATATTATATATATATATAATATATATACTATATAGGTATAGGGTTAATATAGTGATAGTATACTATATGATACTTGTGTGTGTGTGTGAGTGTGTGTTAATTCTGAACGTGTTCGTACACAAAAACAACTTAATGTATCGGCAAGTTTTTTGCTACAGCTTTTCTAGTCCCCATCCATTATGATATATATATTATTTATATAACCGAAAATTATTAGGGATCTTTGTAGAGAAACAAAGCATGCATTGTAATAGAGGGTAGCAAACTGTAAAGAGGCTAATTGTGCGGTCTCATGCAATCCACCTTAAAATCCTGGTGAAGCTCCATACTTTATCCGTATTATTATTTTAAACTAAGTATTTCGCGCCTTTTCTTCCCAAAGAAAGAAAACGCGAACACAAAGAGCGAAGCTTAGTGGCAAGTGCCCGAGAAGGGACGATGCCAAGCTAACTCGAGATCAGTCCTTGGATACCGCTCCTACGATGTGGAGGTATCAAATCCGACCTCCTGTTAACAGGTCATTTAGATTAGGAATTCTTGCCATTTTTATTTGTTAGTTTTATGGGTGTGTTATCATAATTTCTAACGACATTTTGTGCATAGAATTACCTCATTTACTTAATCAATCACCATATCTGTCAATTGTCCGTATCACTATTGTCAAATAAAGCACTACGTTGAAAGTACCTCTTAATTAAACCCCCCCTGATTGATGAATGCAAGTTCATTAATCATTCTATGACTGTCGAAGTGATTTCGGCCTAGACGTCATTGTGGTGACCCCAGTAGTGACAATTAGGGGGCGAAAACCCCTAAAGTGACCCCTAAAACCCTTAATTTAGAGTCAGATAGTGCCTAAATTGCGAAAATTTCAAATTAATCGAAAAAAAATTCCGTTACTTTCTCGTCAGTTAAGTGCTTGAAAATAGTGATATGTGGTTAAAGTGAATAAATTATTCGAGTCAAAATTAATAACGTGAAGAACAAACTTCTTATTAATCTCCATTTTTAAACATAAGAAAGAAGTCTTATTTATAACATTCCGGTTAGTAACATAACCAACGTTGCGTAACGTCTGAAAAAATTTCATGAAGGGTTTCAAAAGTGGAGAGTTCAACCATAAGGCTCTCGATATTGAAGGTTCCTAGACGAGCCTAGCATGTTATGAGCTATAGACTACAGGAGAGAGAGTGATACAAACTAGAGTGAGTATTTGACCGAGAGACAAAGGAAGCCAACTCTAGAACAAAATTAGAAGGTATAAGGAGGGAATTGTCCTCGAAAAAGCTCAACTCCTCAAACTCTAGGAAAGAAAACGAGAGCACTTATGATCTTAAGCCAGAGGAGGCAGGCTAAGCCTCCGAGCGAAATACACACATAGCAAACAAGTTCGAAAAGAGAGTGTGAGTAGGTACCACATCCAAACTCCCCAGACTTCATACTGAAATGACGTTTCATAATCTTGGGCTAAGTTGGCGATAGAACAGTCTGATCTCTATAGAGAGCTTTAATGAAATAGAAGACAAGACCAAAATTAACGACTAATTAGGCGCAAAAGCTCCCCATTCAGTTATTAGACCACTAAATCTAAAAACATAACCAATAATAAACATCATAGAAAGGATGGGATGAAAACATTTAAAGGATCACTTGCTAATAGTATAAAATGATAATACAAGTGACAGTCAGCACTAACGAACACGACGACGTGCTGAACGAACTCCAAGTCACTCTTTCTCGTTATGAGGGAGGCATGGTGAAGAGAACCAGCGCAAATCTCCTGAATGAGAACTACTTTGGTGAACAGAATTTTTTCTGAAAAGCCTACCTCCGGCGGTCTACGAACATCTCCACAAAATCTCCTCCTGTGTAAGTATACACAGACCTTCATACATGGCACGGTGCAAGATAGGGCTGTGGTTAAAAGACAGACAATGTTAGAAAAAAATATAAAAACATTAAGTATGCGGCAACACACCCATCCTCAAGAGATCGCTCGCTGAAAAGTTAGATGGCTACGTAAAAAAGATCAGACAAAAGAGATCTTGTACACCCCATGATGTTCTACTAAACTCTTATCCTCCAAGCTACCAGGTAGGATAAGTTACTCTTTAAAATTCCAATTCTGACAGTAAACACACGACGTGACTGAAAAATTACTTTACATGTCTAGTTAAAATTAAATGAATATCATATGAATATATCATAGAATATCAAAAAACTATACTATACTACTGAGAGAGGTATCATAAAATTAATAAATAGGGAACAATAATAAAATAACATTAGTGCAATTAGGAGTGGGTGAGATCTTGATGAGTACATATATATAATAAAAATAGTATTTGTTATTATAATATATTGAAATTTAATATTTGTAGAATATAAATTATATAACCGATGGATCACATAATGGATATATTTACGTATAATGAAGTGATGTTAGATTAAATTATTATATATATTAAAATAATAAAATATAATGCTAAATAAAACGATAGTGATTAATATACGACACTGTTAAGGTTCATGCTAACCACAATACTAGCTTTAATATATTTATTGTGATACTGTGAAAAAGACCATCTTAAATAGTCTGCGTGTGTAAATTTAATGCATTTTTAGTATATGTATCATATTTTTCGGTGCTGTTAAAAATAAACTTAAATATATTCTATCGAATAACATAGTATAAATTCTTAAAACATCATATACGATACGATAAATAGTTACTATCAAAATTATAAAGCTCAATTAGTATTTCTATCATCCTTCTAGCATGAGGAGGTTGTAAGTAAATTAAAAGGTTGGAAAATGTTGGTAAGTATTAATAGGATAAATGCATTAAGTCAAATATACTGGCGAAAGTGTATTTCTTCATTGTGAATTAATAGTTGTCCATAACATCTCGATAAGGTGTTTTGTCTTTCATTCTAGTTTGATACCGTGTTGACCAATGATTAAATTTGATTTATTTCAGTGTTATTTTATAGTGGAATTAACAGCTTGGATATTATAGAAGTGGGCAGTATTCAATGGAATAACGATTGATAGAATAAGACTAAAAGCTTAATATTCAGCGAGCATAGCCAATGAACTCCAATGTTGAGTTTGCCACCAACTCGTTCTTATCATAAAATATAGAATAAAATATAATGACAAACTGCACAAGCAATTATGGTGATCTCGGGTGAGGAGCATATCCCAAAATACTATTAGATTATATAATTAACAATTAAAATTGAAGTTTAAGTACTGATAATTACTAAGTATGAAGAGATTTTGCAAGTTAAAAATTCATATAAGCTGTTAGGTATAACTAGTGAACTTGATCTATTCTTGTACTATGTAAGATAGGCAAATAATAACTTTATTTCACAATAGAATTTATTCCATATCAATGGCGAGATGTCGCGAGAATCTTCACAATAAGCCTGCTTGGTGGTATACTCTATTACGAGCTGATAGCTGTGCAGATCAGCTAGAGAAGGTTAAGTCCCAGAGATATCTATAACTCTTGGGTCTGTATATTATAAAGCAAAGAGAGTAGGTATTTGTGGAGGCAAATGTTATTCGGGTGAAATCTTATGATTCTAAGTGAATAATATAAGAGAAAATCAGGAATTGCCCGCTCTGTACAAAAATTTTGAATCTTATGGTTTTTCTTATATCAACATAATAATTAAATTATATTTATATATTTCTCATCTATAATTTAATCATCTAAAATTAACTAATATCTTTATACTATATTGATGAATTACAATTTTAAATTAAAATTAAAAAATTTATCTTTCTTCGGTGAGCTCGGATATGCTTTAATGAAAAGTAAATGTACTTTATTTTAATGACTTTTTCAAAATTTAACAGTTCGGGTAAGAGACCTTTTTTTTTGGTACAATCCCACGAACGAATAGAAAACGGAATTGTAATGGCCTACTAATGTTTCTAAAAATATATTGACTTTATATATAGAGGAAAATACAGCATTTTAATATTATTCGTAAATCATTACATAATACAAGAATTTCCATATTTTAGAGAAAATTATATAATTATCTTTATATATATATATAAAGATGATTAAAAATTTATTAAATAAACAATTGTCAAAGCAACAGAGCTCTAATAAAGTACTTGCTATAACTATATTTTTAAATGTATAATTCAGATTATGCTGCATGATAATATTTTTTCAATCTTTATATTATCTTTTACTCCAAACTTTACTACTCTGTATTGACACAATCTTATTCTTATATATCTCTTAAAAATATGAATCAATGTAAATTACCCTAAAGGTATTTCTGATTCTAATACACAAATAAAGAAGTAAGAAAAATAAAATAAGATAAATATAATAAATTAGAATAAAAAAATAAGAGAGAAGCAAAGAAAGAAAATCGTATCTCAAGTATAGTAATATCAAGTTATACTTACTTCGGCTATCTTTGACGAGAGTAACAACAACGATCGTTTTAAAAACTTATATACTGAGCAAACCATCGCTTTGTCCCAATTATGATTACACTTGTTATTTTGTTAATTTCTATCTAACAACACGATCGGTACTCAAGTCGAGTAGATCGAAAAGTTCTGTGAACTGCGATTGCTCGAAATCGTGGTCATAAAACTCGCGAAATCTCTCCTCGCCTTCTCTAGTCACCAAACCAGAGAGGCCATCTACTCGGCCACAACACAACAACAGTTTCTCGCACCCAACCTACAAATCTGTTACTATGAAAATGACCTTCAAAATGAAAAAAAAAAGAAAATAGAATTTATTAATAATAATAGGAGAAGCAAGAATGGAATATCAATTTGAGCTCTACAATTCAAAGGAAAATTTGCAGTGTGAATTACTGAATCTTGAATGCATTTAAAGGTAAATCAAAGGTTAATGCAAAGCTCACCGGAAAGGTTCCTAGAAATTTGCAATTAAATAAATGAGGGAAACATGAAGTTCGCCTTTGCGAGTATGACACTGAAAAGTAAACGCCAAATGAGAACCGAACGGAACGATAAGAAAAGAGTGGGAAAACTGAAACAAAAGTATAGAGAGACCCAGTATCTCAGACGAAGGTTACCTGTGTAATTAAAAATGTCGATATACGAACTCGTATTTTTATGAGGTTTTCTTTCTCTTTCTAAATTAGTGTTTCAACTCCTTTCCTTCCTCTTTCCTCCATT
The DNA here is from genome assembly GCA_015478945.1 of Trachelipus rathkii. Taxonomy (NCBI): domain Eukaryota; kingdom Metazoa; phylum Arthropoda; class Malacostraca; order Isopoda; family Trachelipodidae; genus Trachelipus; species Trachelipus rathkii. The sequence goes on from JABUQX010105637.1 coordinate 6,664, forward strand.
ATGTTAATTATTAATCAGAAGGCTTGGGTATAGAAAAAAACTGTGAAACTGTCACAAACACACGCGTCACGTGCGTTTGTGAGAACAGTTATTTTTCTTCCACCTCCGGGATTCACCAAAGTCTAAGCCGAAAATTATTAGGGATCTTTGTAAGACAAAGCATGCATTGTCATTAGAGGGTATGCAAACTGTAAGAGGCTAATTTGCCGGTCTCATGCATCCACCTTAAAATCCCTGGTGAAGCCTCCATACTTGTATACCGTATTTATTATTTTAAACTCAAGTATTTCGCGCCTTTTCTTCCCAAAGAAAGAAAACGCCAACACAAAGAGCGAAGCTTGGTGGCAAGTGCCCGACAAGGGACAATGCCAAGCTAACTCGAGATCAGTCCTTTGATAGCGCTCCCACGATGAGGAGTTGCCAAGTCCGACCTCCCCTTTACAGGTCATATAGATTAGGAATTCTTGCCATTTTTATTTGTTAGTTTTATGTGTGTGTTATCATAATTTCTAACGACATTTTGTGCATAGAATTACCTCATTTACTTAATCAATCACCATATCTGTCAATTGTCCGTATCTCCGTATGCACTATTGTCAAATAAAGCACTACCCGAGGAAAGTACCTCAATTAAGACCCCCCCTGATTTATTGAGTGCAGCTCTTAATAATTTGTTATAGACAAAGTGATTTTGGATATATATATATATATATATATATATATATATATTATATATATATATATATATATATAATATATATATATATATATATATATATATTATATATATTTATATATATATATATATATAAACTGAATAAAAAAATTTAAAATAAAAATTAAAATAAAGAGGGGACGAAAAACTTTGCCTGCTCCCCAAATTTAAGATCAAATTCCGTTAATTTCGGCAATTTCTAAAATGGCCAAACAAAACGGGAGGAGTTTCAATACAAAAGTAGCTAATGTAGCTGCGGGACTTAATGAACAAAAGACTTAATCTGTCATATATATATATATATATATATACTATATATTTATATATATATATATATAATAATATATATAATATATATATATATACTATATATATATATATATATATCTATATATATAATATATATAGTATATATATATATATATAATATATATCTTACTATATATATTTTTCAAATATGTCAGTCTGTTTGTTTCAGCTTAGACTCGAGTCCCGTTAAATTGCGCTTTTTATGTATACCAAGTAAAGTAGGTTTTTAACTGTTCCCTAAATTGAATTTTCACGTACAGTTTCTGAATAAACATAAGATATCCGACCATTATGAAAGTAATAAATTGTTTAATAGTACGTTTTAAGGAGTATTTTACTATTTCCTCTGTAACCTTTTTCTTCAATTCTCCTTTATTTCTTCAGACTAATATAATTGAAATGTAATCCCTTAAGACCATTAAATAGTCATCTGTAATCTGGTGATGTGAGGAGACCATTTGTATGAATCTTTTAGCGCGCAGAGACGTTTTTTTGTTTTGATACTGATCAGTATCATCCAGTTATCAATAAGAACAAGCGGAGCAGTTTTTCGATAACATTCAAATGGTTTTGTCAAGGTGGCCCCAGCTATGTCTTCTGCTTAATCTTTCATTGATTTAAATGATTTTTGACACACAGGTAGCCATTTTTTTCACACTTGAAATTAAGAATTAAGAATTTTTAACGAAAAAAAAAATTGAACTCTAATGTTAACTCTTGAATAATATGCAAATAACAAAAATTTAATATGAAAAACTGATTACGTTTACAAAGGTTACAATGTTAACATACGATCTTAGGAATACGCAATTTACTTTAAAGGGAAGATAAATTAGAGAATTTGAAAAGTCAATAAATTTAATCCGCAAAATACAAACTAAAAGTATGATTTATTAGATAAAGTGATACGTAAGGCATTATACGAAAATTAATGTTTTCCATAATATTGATTTCAAAAAGATTATTTGTTTATTTCTTTCTTTTTTTATTTCTATTTATCGACCGTATTTATTTTTTTTGTTCTCAGATCATAAAAAGAACATAGAAAAATTAATACAAAGACAGCTTCACACAAACAGTTCTATCTCCTCCCTCTCTCTCTCTCTCTCTCTCCTCCTCTTCTCTCTTCTCTCTCTCTCTCTCTCTTCTCTCTCTCTCCTCTCTCTTCTTCTCTCTCAAATATATATTATATACTATATATATATATATATATATAATTTATATATATATGTATATATATATTATATAATATATATTATATAATATATATATATATATATATTATATATATATATATATATATTAGTAAAAGAAAATATTCAAATGCATTTAAACATATGAAAAAGTATACAAGCGCGAATCACTCGTCATTTTAGTTACCCTATAAATTATTATGAATAATTGCGAATATAAAACCAAATCGCTAAGAGCAATTATAAATTAATACTCAAACATATACATAGTTTGGAAACCCAACCCAAGTTTCATTGTTTATGTATTTTCAATTTATTTATTTCCTCTCTATCGTACCACAAACTTAAACAAAAAAATCTTAGCATACAAACGATATGTGCTGATAAGAAGATGTCTTTTTTTTCCTATTATTTTTTTACTTCTTCTTTTTTTGGACTTTCATTGTTTGTGTTGTTAATAAAAGAAGAAGAAAAAATATTCGCTCGGATCACTGTGTAATCATGCTAGAAATAATGATTGGAAGGCAATTTATATATATATATTTATAGTATATATATTATAATATATATATATACTTATATAATATATATATATATATATATATATATAATATATATATTATATATATATATATATATATATATATATATGATATATATATATATATAATTATATATAATATATATATATATATATATATACTATATAATATCGTATATATATATATATTATATGATAATATATATTATATATATATAATATATTATCTATATATATATAATATATATATAATATAATTAATATAAATATATATATATTATAATATAATATATATATTTTGGTTACCAATGATACACAGATAACTTTTCGTCCTTAATAATGACACTATTATACTTCCATTGAGCATTTGAATCAAAAAGTGTTCAGAATAACACAAATATTATTTAAATGATTATGAAGAGTTTAAATTTAGGTCAGTAGCAATCTCTGCAGTAATTAATTGCATTACCTGTTCATAGGGTCGATATACTACTGCACTTCGATATTTTCTAATGTTTTCCCGGTAGAGCGCTTGACATAATTTTCTTGAATACCCTTGTTTAAATTTCCACAAGTTTTGTCAGTTAACGTAAACATTTAGATACAAAATACAACATAACCTTATAAAGATAAAAACTTAAGAAATTAGATAATCATGAGCGAGATATCTATTTAATTGTACCTCTATCTTCCAATTCATTGTATATAGAACATATTATATTATATATATCATATATATATATATTATATATAGTAATATACTATATATATATAATATATATATATATTATATATAGTATATATTATAAAACAATTTTATATATATATATATATATTATATATTATATAATTATATATATTATATATATTTAATTTGAAATAGGTCTTGAATAGTGTGAGATGTTTTTGATGAGAAAATAATTTTGGGTTATTTTTTAGTCCCATAATGGGACACTTATTAATCTACTCTATTTTAAACCATAAAGACAAAATATACCGAAATACGTTGAAAAGAGCCTGATAAACCGCAAAAATCTTTTGTGCAATAAATAGATAAATATATCTTAATTAAAATATTACTATGAAAAGGCATGTCCAACCTGTTCCGAAAAAAGAAAGCCGCTCTGATCCTTCCAACTATCGCCCTATAGCTTTCACTTGTATTCTATCTAAGATCTTTGAAACCTCCTTAACTCTCACTTCTTAAACCATCTGGAATCTCATTCTCTTCTTTCCGATCGTCAGTATGGCTTTCGGCGTTCGAGGTCTGCTGGCGATATACTTTCCTATTTAACCGACTTATGGTTTTCCGCTCTTAGGAACTACGGGGAGACTTGCGTGGTGGCGCTTGACATATCCACAGCATTTGACCGGGTATGGCACGTGTCACTGCTCTCCGGGCTCCCCTCCTTTGGGTTTCCTCCTTCTCTCTGCTTACTTATGTCTAGCTTTCTTTCAAGTCGCTCAATATCACCTGTGATTGATGGAGCGACTTCTTCTTTTTCTGTCATAGTGGTGTTCCTCAGGGGTCTGTCTTATCTCCTACTTTATTCTTACTTTTCATTAATGAATTTCTCACTGGCACATCTAACTCTATTCACTCAATATGCCGATGACTCGTCCCTTCATTCTTCAACTCATTCAATTCTGCTCCTTCTTTTACTAGAATTGCCTCTCTCCTTAATCTTTCCGATTCTATTTCTGCTGACACTGGATAGAATTTCCGAATTTGGGGTCCTCTTAACAATTGTGACATTCAATTCTTAAAAAACTCAACTTCTACAAATCCCTCTCTAAAACACCTCTTAACTTTCCTATCTCTTTCGACGGTTCTCTCGTCTCTCCGTTTGACAATATAAACTCCCTTGGCCTTAACATAAACACAGAAACTGTCTTGGAAACCTAATCATCACAACGGTTTTGTATGTTGTGCCTCAAGAATGGGGTTCTGTTTTAGACTGTTCGAGACTTTTTTTCCTTCTTCTCAGTTTACTCCAGCTATACAAGGGTCTCATCCGCCTTGTTGGAGTACTGTCTCATATCTGGGGGCTCTGGTTCACCCGGCTTTTGGACAGGGTCGAGTCAAAAGCCAAAAAGGCGTTTTAAACTGTTCTGTACTTTCGAGTTAACTTGACCCTCTATCTTTGCGGCGCGATGTTGGTGCTTTATCTCTTTTCTATAAGGCACCGCAGCGGCCAGGTGTTCGAGGGAACTTATCACCCGCGTACCACCACCTTTACGACGTCCTCGTACGCACCAGGGGTGCTGTGTCTGCGCACGCGTTTTGTGTGGATCTTGGTAGCTCCAGGCTAGTTCGCTGCGGTTGCTTCCTTCTTCCTGCCACCTCTGTTCTGTGAAATTCTCTTCCATCTTGTGTTTCCTGCTGAATATTAATTCTCCCTCACTTTAAAGCCTGCGTCTGTGTCATCTGCGTAATTTGCGCTAGCGGGTGAAATTTTAGCGTGCAACACCCCCCCTGAATAGGGCTCTGCCCTTGAGTGGGTGTGACAAATGTAAAAAAAAAAACAAGAAAAAAAAAAAAAAAAAAACCTTTTATCGTATGTAAAAGTACTATGCATGAATATCAACATACCGAAATATCGGTATTTCCTAATATTATTTTTCGATAATTATTTATTAATATATCAGTGGATAGTTAACTTACCAGCATTCCACGGTCAGAGGTACGGGATGTGGAGCCGATTGTAGACCAAATGTTCGTCTGCCATTCATTCAAATAAAAAGAATGGACAAGAATATTAAGTTCATTAATATTTCGATATATCGATATATCATATCATAATTTAAAAGTCATAATCCTAATTCATGAGCAGGGTTATAATATAGTATATATATATATATATATGATATATTATACTATATATATTATAAATATATATATATATAATATATATATATAATATATATATAATATATATATATTATATATATATATATATTATATATTATAATATTATATATATACTATATATATATATATATATGTATAATATTATAATATATTATATATATATTACTATATATATATATATATATATATATATATATATATATAATATATATATTATATATATATATATATATATATATATAATATATATATATATAATATATAGCTATATAATTAATATATATAATATATATATTATAGGTATTAATATTATATATATATATATATATATATAATATATAATATATTATATATATATATTTAATATATAATATATATATAATATATATATATATATAGTATATATTATATATATTTTCTATAAAAGTTTTTTCTTTTTTTGTATTGTATATAAAACTAGTGCTTTCGCTGTTTCTTAGTGTTTTTGATGCATTTCAGTATATTTTGTCCTTCTGTTTTCAGTAAAGTAGGAATGTGATCCATCAGAGATATAAAAAACAATTTACCCATGATTTTTATAAATTATATTAATTGCACAAATTTTTTCTAACATAATGTAACTAAGTACGATATACCTGTAACCAGGGTTGTTTGATTTAAATCATTTGTCTTAAACTAGCATGATTTTCAGGGTGGAAAAAAACATGCTTTATTTGAAAAAAAAACAAAAACCAATGATTTTTTCACAAAACCATGTTTTTTTGGTTTAATTAATGATTTTACCTTTAAAATCAATATATATTTTTTTATTCTTTTGTGCTTTTATCATCTATATTAATGTTCTTATAAGTTTTTGCGCAAAAATATTTATATTAAGCACTCAAAAACAACAATTTAATTTAAAATTTTTTTTTTTCACTTTCATAAAAAACATATTCGAGATTATTTTAAATTTTATATATATATATATATATATATATCAGTGATGGGCGAAATCCGAATTCCGGATGGATTCGAATCCGGATTCGAGCTCTCGAATCCGGATCGATTCGATTCGAAATCCAAGGGTGCTGGATCGGATTCGATTTCGGATTCGAGCCTTTCCACACACGCGGATCGGATTCGAATCCAAGGTGCTGAACTCGGATCGGATTCGGATTCGAGCATTTTTACACATACGGATTCGGATTCTGAGCTCGATTCCGAATCCGGACTCGAATCCGAGTCTATTTCTTGTTTCGACAGGATTTCAAAAAATCATCAAAAATAATAAAAAAACGAAATTAGAATAAAATTGGATCACTATTTAGGGCCAACCACAGAAGTGCTGTAGGAGCCAATTCCAGATGCATATTTCTATTATTTTTTGGCTAATCATAACGCCATAGACAGAAATAGTTACTCCTGAAACATTGAAAAAACTAATATTTATAGAGAATATGTTAATAAGGACAGGGTCCAATATGGCGCTCGTACGAGCCCAATTTTCACCCCTTTAAAAATGGACATAAAAATCGAATTATCAGCCGATTTTGACCTTTTAAACACCAACTGTAGATTTTTTGCCCTCTAAAACGTTGTTTTTTGGTGTTTTTCTGCGTCTGTAGTAATTCTTTCAGGAATATTCAGTTTTTTTAAAACCGCATTTTTTGACATTTTTCGCATCAAACTTCCAGAATTTTTTTTTTCGAAAGACTTTCAACTTGGAGGTATGCATATATGGGAGCATTACCTGCAAAAGTCCGAAGTACTTTTTTTTCGATTTTATTAGTTTTGTGCGTAGCGTTTCCAATTTCTAAACTCACTTTTTTTGGATTTTAAAATGAAAAATTTGCGATAATTTTCTTTTCTTGTTTAGCGCGAAGTTGGATGAAATTTTAGGCATACATAATCAGAGAGATCACATTTTTTACGTTAAATAATTCTTGGTTTTATGCATTAGCTTTGGATTGTTCTTGGAACACATTTTCACAAAAAAAATTTTTTTGGAAATTGTTTAAAAAACTTTTCCTTTGAGTATACAGAAAAAAATTTCTCTAAGTAAAAAAGATGCATCTCCCCGTTTATACAAGCCCTAAAAATTTTGATGTTGATCGGATGAGTAGAAATTAATATATCAATTTTTTCACTTTCCAAAAATTCAAACGTTTGAAAGAGTGAAATATTGAGATGCATTTTTTCTACCTGATCAACATCAAATTTCAGGGCTTGTATAGCCGACGAGATGCATCTTTTTTTACTTAGATAATGTTTTTGTATACTCAAAAGAAGTTTTTTTTATAAAATATCAAATTTTTTTTTTTGAAAATTTGTTCCAGAAAACAAATCCAAACTAATCATATACAAAAAAAGAAATTATCTTCAGTGAAAAATGTGCAATCTCTCGCATGACTAAATAGGACTTCTGAAAAATTTTATCCACTTCGCTCGAACAAAAAAAAAATATCGCATTTTTCATTTAAAAATCCCAAAAAGTGGTTTTGAAATTTGGACCAATGCTGAGCAACAAACCAAAAAATCGTAAAAGGTACTTTCGTGACTTTTTGTAGATAATGGACCCATCTTATGCATATTTCAAGTTTGCAAGTCATTTCGAAACAAAATTGTAGGATCTGATTCAAAAAATGTCAAAACATGGGTTTTGAAAAAAATTGAAAATCCTGAAAGAATGACTACAGACACAAAAAACACCAGAAAACAACGTTTA